>JAHTMQ010000136.1:0-50666 GCA_019327925.1 Leucocoprinus sp. KB1807203
AGAATAGATTTGAGGTGATAGCGAGTAGAGTAATGCAGTGTGGGGTAAGGGGGGAAGTGAAAGTAAGGAAACAGGAGACAGTGGAGGAAGGGGTACAATGTTTCAGATGTCAGAGAATAGGACACTACAAGTGGGAGTGTCCAAATATTAAGAAGGAGAAGGAAAGGAGAAGTAAGAAAGCAGCACATACAGTCAGTCTGCAAAAGGTACAGCAAATAGGGAAGCTGGTGCATCCCAATTGGGAAAAGGCACAGGAATACTGTGGAGTGGAGAATGTGCCAGAAGATGCACAGCTGTTAGAGTTAGGATAGATGACAGAAGAAGTCATAGCGACCTACATAGGATGTAGATAGTATGGAAGGAAAGAAATGCATAGGGAAAACAACAGAGGACAAGGAGTCCTTAGAGGAAGGAAGTTAGAGAAAGCTGAGTGGTGTGGATACCTAAAGCAAAGGAGGAAGGAAGAAGAAGTGGTATGTCCCACAAAGGGAAAAGCATAGCAAAGAGATGCACAGGCAAAAGGTACAGCAAGAGAAGTGAGGAGAACATTCAAAATACTGAGAGAGGTATGGATGAACATAGGAATAAAAAAGGTGGATATGCATGAAGGCATAACAGTAAAAGCGCTCCTAGACAGCAGCGCAATGGGGATGTTTATGGATCGGAAGATGGCAGCAAAATATGGATTTAGGCTGCAGAAATTAGAGAGACCAATAATGGTTAGAAATGTCGATGGAACCAACAACAGTGCAAAAGCCATTATCCATCAGGTAGAAGCAAACATGTACTACAAAGGCCACATAGAAAGAATGAGAATGGATGTGTGTGATCTAGGAAAAACAAACGTTATATTAGAGATGCCATGGTTGCAAACACACAACCCAGAGATAAATTGGGAGACTGGAGAAGTCAAGATGATGAGGTGTCCACCATTGTGTGGAAGGAATACAAGACTAAAGGAGGAGAAGGTGAGAAAGAGAGTAAAAAGAGTAGTGACATTGGAAGAAAAGAAGATCATGAGATGGGCAGTAGATAATAAGGAAGACTGGGAAAGAGAAGAAGAAGTCAAGGCAGACTATAGAAAAATCAAGGAAATGGTACCACAGAAATTTCTTAGGTGAAGAAAGGTATTTGGGAAAATGGAGTCAGAAAGAATACCAACAAGAAAAATCTGGGATCATGCCATAGATCTCAAGGAGACGTTTAAACCACAAAAAGGAAGGATCTATCCTTTTTCCAAAGATGAGAGAGAGGAGGTTCAGAAATTTGTAGACGACCAGTTAAGAAAGGGGTATATTAGACCATCAAAGTCCCCTCAGACATCACCAGTTTTCTTTGTGGGCAAGAAAGATGAGAAGAAGAGGATGGTTATGGACTATCGTAGCCTAAACAAACAAACTATAAAGAATAATTACCCTCTGCCACTAATTACAGATCTAATCAACAACATGGGGAGTAAGAAAGTATTCACCAAAATGGACCTACAATGGAGCTTTAACAATATGAGGATAAAGGAGGGGAATGAGTGGAAGGGAGCATTTACCACACACATTGATCCTTTGAGCCAACTATCATGTTTTTTGGGATGACAAATTCACCAGTTACATTCCAAGTGATGATGAACGAGATCCTGAGAGACATGATTAATGAAGGAAAAGTAACAGCATTTGTGGACAGTGTGCTAGTTGGGACAGAAATGGAGGAGGGACATAATGAGATAATAGAAGAGGTCCTGAGAAGGTTAGAAGAGAACGACTTGTATGTCAAGCTAGAGAAGTGTGTATGGAAAGTAAGGAAGATTGGATTCCTGGAAGTAGTCATCGGACCCAGTAGAATAGAGATGGAGAAAGAGAAGGTGGATAGGGTACTGAGTTGGCTAAAGCCAAGGAATGTAAAAGATGTCAGGAAATTTTTAGGCCTTGCAAATTATTACAGGAGGTTTATTAAGGACTTTGCTTGAGTAGCTAGGCCAATGAATGTGCTAACAAAGGAAAAATGTGAAATGGAGGTAGAAAGGAGAAGAACAGGCTGCATTTGATGAGCTCAAGAAGGCCTTCACAATAAGACCAGTACTAGCAGCCCCAGACTTAGACAAAGAGTTCAGGGTAGAAGCAGAGCACTCAAATTATCATACTGGAGGAGTACTCTCAATGAAGTGTTCCGATGACTTATGGAGACCAGTAGCTTTCATTTCAAAATCTCTAAGTGATACAGAAAGGAATTACAAGATACATGACAAGGAAATGTTAGCAATAGTCAGGTGTCTAGAGGCATGGAGGTATTTCCTAGAAGGAGCAATAGTAAAATTTGAGATTTGGATGGATCATAAAAATCTTGAATACTTTATGAAAGTGCAAAAGTTGAATAGATGACAAGCTAGATGGGCACTATACCTATCAAGATTTGACTTTGTGTTAAAACATGTTTCTGGAACAAAGATGGGAAAGGCAGACAGCCTGAGTAGGAGACCAGACTGGGAGGTTGGAGTGGAAAGAGACAATGAGGATGAGACATTGGTAAAGAAAGAATAGTTAGAGAATAGAAGGACAGAGAAGGTGGAAGTAATAGTGGAGGGAGTGGATCTATTGGAGAAAATAAGACAGTCAAGAGTAAGGGATGATGAAGTAGTTAAAGCAGTGGAAGAGATGAAACGAGCAGGAGTAAAAGTCCTAAGAGATGAAGAGTGGAGGAACATAGATCGGTATATGTATAAAGAAGGAAAGGTATATGTACCCAAGGATGAGGTACTTAGAGCAGAAATAATCAGGCTACATCATGATATGCCTGTAGGAGGACATAGGAGGACAGTGGAAGACGATGGAGCTAGTCACAAGAAATTTCTGGTGGCCAGGAGTAACAAAGGAAGTGAAGCAATATATGGAAGGTTGTGACTCTTGCCAGAGGAATAAAAATCACATAGAACAGCTGCAGGCAAATTAATGCCCAACTTAATACCTAAGAAAACCTTGGATGCATATATCAGCAGATTTCATTACCAAACTGCCAATAGCACAGGGATATGACTCAATCTTAGTAGTAGTAGACAGATTAATGAAAATGGTCCATTTCATCCCTACTACAGAGAAAACATCAGCAGAAGGGCTAGCCAGGTTGTTTAGAGACAATATGTGAAGCTACATGGGTTACCCGAAGAGCATCATCTCAGATCAGAGGACCACAGTTTGCAGCAGGATTAATAAGGGAGCTGAATCAAATGCTAGGGATCAAGAGCAAAATGTCAACAGCATTCTACCCTCAGACAGATGGCCAAATGGAGAGGGTTAATCAGGAATTAGAACAGTACTTAAGAATGTTCATTGACCACTGACAAGAACAGTGGCCAGACTGGTTAGGAACAGCAGAGTTTGCCTACAACAATAAGGGCATATCTAAGCACAAAGACATTGCCCTTCAAGGCAAATTATAGACAAGATCCTAGGATGGGGTTTGAGACAAGAAGGAAAGGAAAATACAAGGGAGCAGAGAAATTTGTGATAAAAATGAAGGAAGTTTCAGGAAAAAGCAAAAGCAGCACTAGAAAAAGTGCAAGAAGAAATGAAGAAATATGCAGATAGGAAGAGGGCAGAAGTTGACAAGTATAAAGTAGGAGACTTAGTAATGCTAAGCACTAAGGATCTGAAATACCAAATGGTTGGAAGGAGGACAGAAAAGCTGACAGAGAGGTTTTGTACAATGGAAGGGATTTACAGTGGAGTCAGATACTTGGGAAGGAAAGGAAAACCTGAGTAATGCAAAGGAAGCAATAGAGGAGTTTGAAAAGGAATACAGAAGAGATATAGAAGATGCCAGGAGGCAAGAAAGAGAAGAAGGAATATTTGGAAGAGAAGAATTGCCAGGGAGGTTTACAGCAGGAAAGTTATTTTGGTAGACAGACAAGTAATATGATGAGGAATACTGGGCAAGGTTAAAAAGGAATTGGAGACAATGGAAAGGAGGAAGAGGAAGAGGACAAAGAATAATAGAAACAAAAAAGAAGAGAAAGAAGAAATTGGAGAAGAAAATTTGGAAATTAAAGAGTGGACAGAAGAAGACAACAATGAAATGGAGAACATCTGTGATCCCTACTACAAGTTGTGAAAAATCCTTGGAACAAGGAATCTTGAGAGGGGGATAGTATCATGATATGGCCAAAACAGCTAAGTCATTATTTATATTTCTTTTCTTTTCTTTTTCTTTTTTATTTAATAATTAGTAGACACACAAGAAGGAATAACTTAAATAAAGATACATAGGACTTTATAAATAAAAGTAAATATAGAATGTGTATAAATAGTATACAGCAATCAAATGGGAACTCTATCAAGTTCTCCTTGTCAACTCAGACTAGGAGTAGTTCTAAGACATCTTAGTCTAAGTTCTTACATATTCCTCTACTTGATAGAACTAACTACCATCAATGAGCCATTGCAATGAAGGCCTATCTTCAGGTCCAGGAACTCTGGTCTATTATAAGGACAACATTGAGTGATTAGCTGGAGATTATACTAGTAAACTAAATAAGGGTTCTAGAAGCTAAAGTGATATTTGAGTAAGGGTAAATCTACTGATACAAGCTCCTATATATACTACAAGAGATGGTCTGTGTGCAGTCATGTAAGCTATAGTCTGATAATAGGTCTTCGTACTTTGAATAAATAAATTAATTGAAACAATATGCAGACTGAGAGGTAAAAAAATAGATATATAGACATCATAAGATAAAATAAGCTACATGAATGTAAGCCCTATACTTAGCTAAGCCCCATCCTAGAATAACAGTCATCCCCTTACATCTATTGTGTTATGAGCTGCCTTGGCTATAATAACTTTTATTTCTTTAATTCTTTATCTTTTACTTTTCTTTTCTTTTAATTAGACAATAGGGGAGTCACATGATCAGGATCACATGACCTTCCACATTTGTCACAATTTGTCATATCATATGACAAATTGGTCACAAGATCAGTTATGTCACACAGGTCACATATCAAAGAACATTCTAGTAGATTCTATTAGATTATTAGTAGATTAAGATTAGTAGCACAGACCATGTATAAAAGGTATAAGTAGTAGCCCAAATCTAAGGGAAACTCTGTTGAGTTCTCTTTGTTTACTCCAAATAAAAGACAACTTAGTTTTAGGATTAGCTCAATCCAATAGTCATACTACAGTACAGTCCATTCTTTCTTAGATGTTTTAGAACCTCTCTGTAAGAACTTAGACTATGATACCTTAGGACTACTCCTGGTCTGAGTTGATAAGGAGAACTTGATAGAGTTCCTATTCATTTACTATACACTACTTATACACATTCTGTATTTACTTCTATTTATAAAGTCCTGTACATCTCTCTTGAGTCATTCTCTCTCACATATTTGCTTGATTTCCTAATTAAATAAAAGAAAAAGAAAAGAAAATTAAATAATGACTTAGCTGTTTTGTCAAGTCATGACACTCTCTCATGTGTTTTTTATGTTCTACCAGGTTGTTAGAATATATCAAGATATTATCTAGGTAAACAACAACACAGATGTCCAATAGGTCCATGAACAAAATATTCATGAATTACTGGAACATAGAAGGTACATTAGCTAGTTCAAATGGTATTATTCACCATTTATAGGAGCCATATCTTGTCCTGAAGATAGTTTTCTACTTATCTCCTTCAGTAATATATACTAAGTGATAAGCACTGCATAAGTCAATCTTAGTGTATATCCTGGCCTTCTTAGGTACATCCAGTAGGTTAAATACTAACAGAATAGGGTATCTATCCTTTCTTGTAATTTTGTTTAACCCCTGGTAATCCATATACAAACACAATGAGCTATCTTTCTTCTTAACAAACAAGACTAGTACCATATATGGTAAGTAGGAGGAATGTATGAACCTAGTATGTAAGTTTTCCTTGATGAACTCTTTTAAGGTCTCAAGCTCAAGTGTTGACAGTGAATAAATGGATCTAAGTAGTAGTAGTTTACTCTCTTCTATTTGTGTAGACAGGTCATGGGGACAATGTTCTAGCAAGTGTTTTGTATGCTGCTTACTAAATACATCCCTAAATTCCAGATATTCTTCAGGGACCTGACTTAGATCTATGTCTTCTTTTACTATGAGTGTTACCAAGGAACAGTGAATGTTCTTAGTGGTCACCCTAGATGGATGTTCAGGAAGAACTTGATGGAGTTCTTCGTTGAATTGCAGCCCTACTTATACTACTACTACAGTGGCTGTACCCTACAATCCCATGGTCACGTGTCTCTTCCAGAATGTTCTATGGTCACCTGACCTTATCACATGACTTGGCTTACTAATCCCCTTATTATGCCTTTTTACTCCATTGTATGCTTGGAGATTTTAGATTGGATGTTCAAATGTTGTGGAAATCTTTTCCTACTCAAGGTTCTCACAACAATGCACCAGGACAGCCTACTATATGATCACTACCTATTGTTCTTGAAATAGAGATAACCTAACTACCTTAGGGCAGTACTTTGTTCTATTCAAGGACAGATGATAATCTATAGGTAAAGATCAGTATTATGTACAAACATTGAGGATCTTGTATTTCCATGGAATCTTGTTGCCTTTGGTTCTATTTATAGCCAAAAGAAGTGTATTGTAGAGAGCTTCATGATGGTCATTGAAGTGAACAATTACATCAAGTAGTTCCCAAGATATCAGCAATTTAGTGTCTAGTGACTTGGTGATCACCAACTGATCTGCTGACAACTCAGTGAATACTGATTGCCTTGAGATGTTTTTGGTATTTTTTGAAAGGTCTTCTTAAGGTCTTTTGGTAGCCATTTAGATTGTCAAAATCAGTTGAGTATTTCCAGAGTTATGGTCCAAATAAAGTTTGTGACAGATATTTTTAAGTCTCTTGAAATATTTCTCTATAATAGATAAATCTGATACTGATGTGACTTTGCTTGTGGTGATAGTAATACCATTCCATGTCTCCCAAATACAGTCTATGGAGATATCAGATCTGTAGGTTTTGAGATGGTTATTAATGATCTCAATGTAAACATTGGTCTGATGGAGAATCATATTTTTGTTGTTTTTATTCATTAGAATAAGAATGTATTTCTATGGTGGGCCCTTGGTAATTATGTTGATTTTGGGGCAGCTTTGGGAGTTGGTGTTAAAGACTGCATCATACATATTAATTACTTTTTTTGAAGGGAGTAAGGAAAATGCTTCTTTGATTTTTAGTAGATTTTTGATATTTTGCTTTGTAGTCTATGCAAATGTCTTGGTACTCTTGTTGTATTTCGACTTGGTGAGAGTTGCTGCACTTGGTCTTGGGAGAATTAGCAGTGGAATTTTTGATACTTTGTCTTATACTTCTTTTTGAATCAGGGGTTTGTCATGTTGGTTCTTTTGTTATCTGCTGAATTGTGATGCAACCATTTGTTGAAGTGAATAGTTGTCTTCTCCTGTTGGGAGTTTGTTCCACCCTATCTCATAAATGGCAGAAATAAATTTCCAAGTGGCATAACCAATTTCATGGAGTTGGGGAAAATGGTGGATGTCTCTGTCTACAAGTGATTGTTGTTTGAAGAATACAGCCATTCTTTACAAGGAGCATGCAATATTCTTGGCATTACCTCTTAGGAATTTGTCAATACCAAATAGGGATATTGGAGCAAAATTGCTATCCTAGAGATTGAGGTCTACTAGGCCATTGACTTGGTATGTGTTAGCATAGAGCCATGAAGACCTAGAGCTCAACCAAGGTAGTTGTTCAGAAAGAACTTGATAGAGTTCCTTGCTGGATTGTTCTGCTACTTATATAAATGCTTAATAGTTTGTGTGCCTATCTCCTGCAATCACATGACCTTGACTAATAACTATACATGTCTTATATAAGCCTTCCTACACTATTTATATCCTTCTGGTGTTGTGATCCCAGATATTATCTACCAAGTTGAGGAATGTGCAGGAAATAGTCTCTTTTCTAGGAGTTATCTTATAACAGTATGGTATAACAGAGGGTTCTATACATAGATTTGGTTCTATGTCACTGGTTAAGGGATATATAGTGAACTCTAGGTGTGTTTGATTGTTAACTTTGGCTTGTCTGTTCTGATCTTGTAGTTGTTTTGGGAAAGGGAGAGAGATGTCTTCTTCCATGCTAACTTGCTCAGCCCATAGGACATTGTTGTTTTGGAATTTCATTCTTTCCATATAATCCAGAGATAATATAGTAATATTGGATTCCATTAATGGTAGTCTCTGTGAGTTGTTGTTAGTATTGGTCTAGGTGCATCCTCTTCTGTTGTAGTGACTTAGCCTGAGACAACTTAATCACCCTCCAAGTCTGAGTTGACAAGGAGAACTCAATAGAGTTCCCATTTGATTCTATATACTACTTATACAACTACTACTGGTCTGTGCACTACTTTTCCCACACTTATCATGTGATGTGACATTGTGATATCCTGACATGTGACTGTGACATGCAACATTGTCATGTGACACTTTCCTGCACTTCTTCCTTATGTAGTAAGTCCAAATAAGAAAAGAAAAGAAAAGAAAAGAAAAAGAAAGTAAAATAAAATAATGACTTAGCTATTTTGCCAAGTCATGATAGCTGTCATCATTGGGATAACCATTTGTATCATAGTTTAATGTGGGGTTTGGTTGTAATGTGGGTTGTATGGGGGGGAAATTTAGTATATTTGCAGACTCTCCTATGGGCACTACCATTGTTGATGGTAGTATGTGGGAGAAAAGCAATGTGTTGAAAGACTATTCAAACAACAATTGAGTTGATAACATAGCCCTTCATGCACATTATCCAAAAAAAATAAAAGAGCACTTTGGATTCATCAAGAATAATACCATGTTGCTATCTTTCATGAAGTAGCCCTGCAAACAAACACTGTACCATACTACCACTCTTTCCTTTGTTGGAAATAGTCGAGGCAAGGCTAGACCGCGGCAAACGCGCAACGGTCATATATCGATTTGGTACTGTATATATAGTGCTTACAGTACAATAGTTAGGATGTTTATTGTTTTAGTACAATAAAAAACACGAAAGCATACTTGTCCTCGCTGTTGCTTGAAATGCATTAGTCCATTATTCAACGATTCTATCTAATTTAATTAGATAGATGCTACTCAACAATGGGAAAGAACCCCGCCTTGTCAGGTTCACTCGTACAGTTGCAACTCTCAATCATGCCCAAACCTGGGATCCATAGATTTTTGCGCTCACACGCCTTCATCTATCGCCCGCATCCAGCCAATTGAAAAAAAGAAAAAAAAACAATCTCGGATCCTCCGAGGCTACATGTTTATGTACCGCTTTTCTCATGTCACTGGAAGAAAAGATCATGTCAGATGTCAATGGGTGACTGATAACGAGTTCCCAAGCGACTGCGAACTACTTTGAATTCGGTGATCGCAGCGACTGGAAGCCGCTTTTAGTTTGGAGCTCGTAACGACTGCGATCAAGCAAAAAATTTCAAAAAAACGCAAGCGGGTGACTCATGAACCCTCCTCTTTCCCTTTTTCAAAACAAAAGACGTATATCACAATCTGAAGATTCACAGCAGAAGCAGAAAACGAAACGACCTCTACACATCTGTATCCGCCTATAAAACAACAAATACGCATTCTTCGTCTAATCTCTCTCCCTCTCCCACACCTCAAACACATCCACCGCTCCCACGTCACTCACCAGCTCATCATCTATCCTTACCCATCCCTTCCTTCCATTCTTCGCGCATGGATACCTGTTAGGATGGAGTACATCGAGTGTGTAGTGGCCGCTTGATGCAGAATGACTGTGGTGGTAGATCACTTGTTGATTCATAAATGTGAGAAGGGTGGGAGGGATGGGGTGAAAGAACGCGTACCTGCGAATAGACGATATTTTGATAAGGGTGATCATTTCCTGGCTATTGGTGCTATCATATCTACATAGAATCAGACCAACTTCCCCCCTACAAAGGATGGGAAAAAACAAAGACACAATCTCCAATTCGGGTCCGAACCGGACCTGCTTCATCACTTTGACCACACCACCTACGTTTACGTCATAACAAAACCTCTTGATATGACCAATATCGGGGGTATTGCATCGATAAGTATGCGTTAACTCGCATCAACCGTCACACCTGATCGTGAGGAAGGGGTTATCTGGATGAGTTGAGGATGGGTCATGTGAGTTGGGGTTTCTTGAGTCGTATGGACCGTATCGCGCTGAAAAAAACATCAACATCAATGTGGAAGGACAAAAACACAAGCGCCGCTCCTTACTTGAATGTCGAGCCGTAGTGACCGCCAATCTTCTGTGAGCACTGCGCCTCTCTGTCCAGGAGTTCACTTCCTTCTGGAGCCAATGCTGTTGCAAGTTTCCTTTTTTTCGGTGAATCAAACACAGAAAATCGGAGTGGTCTCTGCGGAAGTTCTCATGGGTAAAGATCCAGTGTTTGATTTCTCCAGTGTCAGAGCGGAGGGCGAGCGAAGGAAGCAAAGTTCTGGTGTTTAAACCACCGAAGTAGGATTTCGCGTGCGAAACGTTCGTGATCAAGGACTATGAGAAATTTAATGCAGAGGAAGAGAAAAGAGAAATAAAACAGACCAAAGAACGAATCAGAAGTGTCTGCCCAACGGATGAGGTCTTGACAATGAACGTCGCTCAACACTCTGTGTCGAGGTAGGCTGTTTCCATCTGACGATGACTGAAGACGCACTCGAAGAGCTTTTGAAGAGAAGCCGAGACGCCTGGACGGAGTTTGAGGGACTGTCAATTCGCCGCTTGAATTAGGATGTCAAGTGACTTGTCAGTATCGTGTCACCTCACATGTCAAGTCATCTAGACTTGTTACGCAGTCACAATCTGCTATTGCAGCTACCCTGCTGCTACCCCACCAGGTTGTCTGTAGTCCCACTAATTGCCATCGTCACACCTTTATTACATCCAATAATCAACTTATTCATGGAAAACTGGTATCACCCAGCACATTTACGGAGTGATGTGGTAATATTATCACATATTAGGTTGTCATCAAAGTCCTGAAGTTTCCTTACCCACAACAATTGACAAAAAACCATAGATTGTGGATTATGAGGGATACTGGAGTGGTGATCAATAGGATAGGAGCTGGTGATCATGGTGTAGATTATCCAGGTGCATTTTCTACTAATTTCCTTCTTTCATCACCAAAGCCATTTGTTAGGGTATTGAATAACACACTCATCCCTTTATACCATTGACCCCAGCTTCAGGCTTCCATCAAAAACCCCGACACTGTAGATGTCAATGAATTGAACATATCCGCTCATAGTCCTTCCAATTTTCGACTTTTCATCTCTTAGCCTAAGTTCACCTGGTCTTCTAGGATTCGCCTCCAGCCTCGGCACCGGTACTGGTCTCCTACCGCCATTAACCGGAACCCCTGCAGCTGAGACTGCGGCCACTCCTACATCGCCACGACTGACGATGGGTCCGGAACACCTTTAACACTCGAGCCTGATGCTGCTGATGCTGCCAATGCTGCTGTTTTACCGCGGTTGGAGAGACATTGGAAGGATGTACAGGATGTGGATAAGGATGTTCTTGAATCGGAAAATCAGATTCATCAGTTGACCGATAGTCTGGGTCCGTTTTTGCTCAGTGGCACTGGATTGTCCAGATTAGGACTGGGACCAGCAGTACAGATGAACGGTGGTTCGATGATGATGCTGAGTATGAATGAGGCGACGCCGACAATGAAGTATGTTGATATGTCGAATTCCGCGTCATCTCATTCGACAACGACAAAGATGAATGGGATTGGTGGCAGAAATAATGGCGTAGATGATGCAGAGACGGATATTTCTTCACTCGATCCAGCTCATTTATCCATACCGACTGGATTAGAAAACACCGATTTTGATTTCGATTCTTTCTTTCCGCATAATTCCTCTACCTCCAGCTCTGACTCGACGACGAGGAAGATGATGACAAATGCTGCTAATGCCCCTTCGTCTTCTTTGGCTGTCAACTCCCTGAGCGTTAAACCGAGTGTCATTGACTCGATGAGGGATATTAATTTTGATATGGACGGTATTTCGGGTACAAGGAATATTAATGGATACGGTGTTGGACATTCGCCTGCTCCTGAGTCACCTGTTCAGAGTACTACGAAATCAAAGACATCGTCTACCCCTCCGACGACGAATACGAGTAGAAAGAGAAACTCGGAGGTGATAGGAATGGAAGACGCACTGTTGATTGTTGCGAAGCATGGAAATATACTCGTCATGCCAGGTGGGGAGACGGTGGTGTCAAGGCGAAGCGTTGAAAAGATTAGATAGAACTGGGTCAGCTAAGAGCGTTCAAAAGAAGCATATAAAATGAAGCATATTATTATTATTGTGTGTATAGTAGTTAGTTACATTATCAGGTCTCTCACAGTAGCTCACAATTGCACGTTGTCAGTACTTTTCTGTTATTATCAGTTGAGCGCTCGCCAAATGAGCATGGCTATTAATAGATCAATAAATTTTGTATCTCACGCTCTGATTTGAAAAAAAAAGAAGAAAATATTCCTTCCCTCTCTCTCTTTCTCTCCAGGTCAAGTTGAGTAACTACTCATCTATTGGAAGGGAAGATGTTGTGACAATTGATAAGCTTCAATATTTGAGACAGAAGATTTGCACATTGATCCGTCTTTGAGGAACTTGGAAAGGATCTGGGGCAGTGACCCGTTTTTCTGTTTTTGTTACTGTTATACACTCAAGTGAATAAACTTATAAAATTATACTCACGTCATTACAAGATAAGGGAAAATAAACACTAAAGATACGTCATGCTAATGAAAAGATGTCAGACGAAATGAAAGGATGGCAGTTAATTGAAAGAAAAAAAGTGGGGAGAGACAATGAATGGTGTATTCTCAACAACTTGAGGTCGTCCTTTTGTCCCAGACCATGGAACACTTGATTTATTAACAACGTTTGATATTTATCTGTGGATTGTTGGAATGCTGGGTCAGCATCAGCATCAGCATATGAACTCGATAGGTTTGCCATTAGAGCTTCTGCTGTCTGTTGCTATTGCAGTATTATTATGTCATTATCATGGAGTGACATCGAGTTGTCTTGGAAACTACATTTGCCGGAGCATTTGCTTTGGATATTTTCATATATAAATGGGAATGTAGTTACATTGTAACTAAGTCTTTCTGTCTTTCCCTCATCTTCCCCTGCGCGCAATTTATTTTGCTGTGTCAAGTATTCTGTGAAATGACTCCAATCAGATCTAAAAAAAAATGAAGCCTTGTATCTACTTCCCTGTACAGTGCAGAATTGAATAGGGCTGGGAAATGACATTGGAATGTGTCAAATAAAGAGCAAATCTAAACACTCAATCAAAACTCTTATTGGTGACCTCAGATTTCCTCAGATTGCTTACAGGAATGACGCAGCTAAATCAATTGGACGCAGGGGAAGATGAGGGGAAGCAAGAAAGACTTAATAAAACTGTAACTACATTCCCATTTATATATGTAATTATCCGAAGCAGATGCTCTGGCAAATGGAGTTTCCAAGACAACTCGATTTCACTCCATGACATGACATAAGTCCGCGATAAGGAAGTCGCCCAATCACGCTATCAGTCTCCTCTATTCTTACATTTGATATCCATTACCTCTCTCTGTTCAATGCCTTGATCTCTATTCCGAAAACGGGGTGTCCTTTAAACGGTCATATCATCCATCTACCCTTCCACAAGCACCCCAACAAGATTGGTAATCAAACATTTTTTGTAGATGAGACTGCCCTGTTCTTTAAAAACTGCACTTGAAGGACAGAACATTGTTCTCTTCCTGCACAATGTCACATCTGTAAGATTGGTATTGCTCCCATCTCAACTGGAAGGAGCCCTAAGGTAGTTTGAGAGCAGTCCAAGCTCAAAAAAACCATCATTGTTCTAGTTCGCCTTGTCCTTTGGAGGAATTCCATGCTCCTCTCCCTGAAAACAACGCCAAGAGGTACCTTCCAAATGTTTTGGAAGCAAGCCTTCTCTATCGCGACAAGCACGACTTTCCTAGATTCGACTCGTATTTATTCGGTACCAAGTCTATCCTACAAGGCATATCAGATCGCTTTAGCTTTGTCTGATGGATCTCGATCCTAATGAATCCCCGCATCCCGATGCCTCGAATTGACCCTGAGGAGCTCAATAACGAGCTCAGTCCAACATCTACCTCCAGTCTAACTGCTAACACCTTTGTGATTCAAATGCACCACGGCGTATCCCTGGCCAGACTCATCGTTATCATCGTCAGGAGGTGGTTATGTAAATACAATACAGTGTGACAACGTGACATCGTTATAGTATTCCTCAGACCATTCATACATGCACTAGATTCTATAGTCAGAGCCGATAGAATGCCCCAAATGACGATCAGTCCATCTATATTGCTATGGCCGCTTCGAGCTCTTCTTTAGTCACTAGGCCCTCTCGAGTCTTTTCCGGCCAAATAGTCATCATTCGAGTCGTCCGAGCTTCCTGTCCTTTTCCTCCCCAATATCTCTCAGTCTCATAGCACCACGCATCTGTCCCTCGAACGAGATAACCTATGTCATCTATGTATTGACGAACTTTTTCATCGATTTCAGGTCCCCACGATGGCAGTTCGTTGATACCATTCAGGAAAGTAGCAACTCTCTGTCTGCCAAATTCCTCCAGCCACTTCATCGCAGCAGGAATATCCAGATGATGCTCATGAATGATGGATGTGATAATATTATGGAATTCAATTCCTCGGGAGAGCTCTAAGGGATAGGAATGTATGTCCTAAAATATAAACACATCTGTTAGCTTGTACGTTCTGTCAAATCTGAAACTTACATTAATGATATACAGGATATCCATGGACGCGAGTGTCACAGTTTTCATGACAGGATGCAACAAAACTTCTTCAGGAAGCTCCAACCCAAAGCTTAAAAACGATATGGACGCTTGCGTAGCAAAGGTCTCCCGGCGGAGCTGCAAATAATCATCGACGGTACGAACTCGTTTATTCTCCCGATCTTCAGCCTCTTTTATCATAGACTTCATATACATGTCAAAGCCATTGATAAAGCGGTTGACACAAGTATCTTCGGGTGTAGTCAACGCAAGAGCTCTTTTCCAGAAGCTGTGAAATCATCTCAGCTGGGTGATTATCATGCTTCACGCAAGCACTCACTCCTGTATGAAGATACCTATCTTATCATCTGACTTGCGCTCTTTGCATGGATTGTTCAGGACGTCCATCACGATGTCACAAATCCGGGCAGCAGCTTGGGGCTCAGCGGCGTCAGTGTACTCGTCGATGACAAGATAGACATTCGCAAGATCACAACCTGAACGGCAGAAAGCTTTGAACCATCAGATATTTTGATGTAAAATCAAGCAAGTTGAACACCTCTTGTAGCGCGCGGGAAAACGCGACAACCCAGGAGACCTTAAGTAGGATAATGAACCTTTGGATACAATGACCGGTCATGCTATCACTGACCATAAAGGGATTTTTCAACAGATCGCTGAGCTTTCTTGCTGAAGAAATTATAATCGTTGACCCAGTTGGTGGATTCGACATTGACAGTGCCATAGTCGGGGTGCAAGAGTTCTTTATAAGGCCAAGCAGCTAAGATATCTGGAAGCAAAAACATAATAGGTTTTGGAGTGTTCAAGGCGATGGTCTGGATCACGTTTGAAAGATTGCGACGCTGAAGACTCGGGGAGTGGTTTTGCCGATGAGCATTCGCCGCACTGTTTCCGTATCTATTATAGTCGAAGCATGCCGTCCCGTTATGGCTAAAGTGAGTGTCATGAAAAAACAGCCTCAAGCCATGTAGTGCATCCGTTCATCTGAGATGTGCATGAAACATCATTGATGACGACACTCTTCTCAAGCTTCTTAAGTCGATACAACATCTGATGTGCTTACTTGGGGGTAGTTCTGAACAAGTCCTGGAATTGTGTTCGGTAGAAGATCTATCTTCTTGGACAGATTTGTACGTGTCTCAGGTTTCCTGAATAATGTGAAATTTTACTACTCCTAGGACATTTCTTGAAGTGAGCAATTTTGCACCATGAAAAATAACTCCTTGATCGAGTCGATGGGACCTATTATCTCCGATACGTCGAGGGATTGTATGAGCCTGGTGGAGATGAACTTGCGTCTGAGTTTCATGGCGACAGACCTACGCTGAACTCCGATCATTCTTGTTACATTCTGGGTGATGCTTCTCATGTATTACACCGTCTTGGGCTGCGTTTTCTCCGTTAAATTTCCATTTTGAGGTTGGGAAGCCCTGCAAAAATGGAAGATCTTGGCGTCTATTGATAGAAATGTAAGCGGAAAAGTCAATATCTCCGGTGAGTAGGATGATTGCAGACTAAAAGATTAGATGAGATGATCGGCAGATAATCGGCAGATAATCGGCAGCACCGGAGCCGTATACGTCGATCGAGAATGTGCTTTTTTTAACTCAGTACTGTGTTAGAGTCAAACAATTAAATGCAAAATGACAATTGAGTTGAGACAATTTGAACATAGCACTTTGTATATGTCATTTTTTATAGATCAAAAACAATTAGAGAGCACTCTGGATTCATCAAGAACAACAAAAATGTTGTTTTCTTTCATTAAGTAGCCTTAGGGATTGTGGTGGTCTGTGCACCAGAACAGACTACCACATGATCACTACCTATTGTTCTATATATAGGAGTGCTATTGTTCTTGAAATAGAGATAACCTAACCATCTTAGGGCAGTCCTTTGTTCTATTCAAGGACAGATGATAATCTATGGATAAAGATCAGTGTTATGTACAAACATTGAGGACCTTGTATCTCCATGGGATCTTATCACCTTGGGTTCTATTCACAGCCAAAAGGAGTGCATTGAAGAGAGCTTCATGATGAATGTTGAAGCAAATGATTACATCAAGTGGTTTTTAAGATATAAGTGATTTAGTATTTGGTAGCTTGGTGATTGCCAACTGATCTGCTGATAACTCAGTGAATACTGATTGTCTTGAGATGTTTTTGATATTGTTTGAAAGGTCTTCTTAGGGGCTTTTGGTGGTCATTGAGATTGTTGAAATTGGTCAAGTATTCCCAGAGTTATGGTCAGAATGAAGTTTGTAACACCAAGAATTGTGCTCCTTTCCAAATCCTTTCCACTTTACCAGGAACTAGAATTCCCTTCTATGCCAGTGACTTTCCAAGATCTCTTCTACTTCCTACTTCTCTTCTCTATCAATGACAACAGATGGCAGTGGGGACTTAGGTCTCCTTTCAAGGATTGGATTGTCCAAAGCAGAGGATAGCTTTACTATATTAAATATGGGATAGAGTTTCTTCATTGCATATAGTAGCTTAAGGCAGTATGTGAGGGGTCCCACTTGTTGTTCTACCACAAAGGGTCTAAGATAATAATATGACAGTTTTGGAGACAGATATATGGTCTTAATGTTGGTTACATTAAGGAATACTTGGTCTCCAGGGTGAAATACTGGGGCTAGAGACCTTCTTTGGTTATAGTACTACATTATGTCCTCTTGTACCTTTTTAATCATAGCCTTGACCTCTTCAACTGCTGCTTTCATCTATTCCATAAACTTGTTTACTGTTTCCAATCTAGAGGGGTGCTGTCTAGGTTCAAAGCCTATATAGGGAGTCTATTCAGTATCAAGCAAGAATGGAGTCTACTGGATAGAGACATGTACATGATTGTTGTACTGGAACTTTACCATTGGTAGCAGATTATACCAGTTGTCCTGTTATTTGTTGATAAAGAGGCATAGATACTGATTGAGTTCTTGATTGATATGCTCTGTCTGTCCATTAGTTTGTGGATGCTAGACCATAGAGGACACTAAGTGAGTTTCTAGTAGTTAATAGAGTTTCCTTGTGAATAGAGCCACAAACTGAGGTCCACAGTCCAAGATTATATATCTAGACAGTCTATGGAGTTTTTATATATGGTGTAGGAACAATCTTGTTGCTCCTTCCATGGTCACCATTGTATATATTGGAATGAAGTGAGCTCTCTTGGATACTAAGTCTACCACTGTTATAACAGTGTTGTATCTAGAGGATTTAGAAAGTTCTACTACAGAGTCAATACTAAAGGTATCCTATCTGGTCTCTGGTACTGGGATAGAGTGGAGTTCTCTGACTGGAGGTTTTCTTGCAGCCTTTGTATAGAGACAGAGATCACAAGTACTTATGTACTGTTCTATATACCTCAATATCTAGGGCCACTAGTAGTTCTGGGATACCAGCTTCAGTGTCTTTTATCTACTGGGGTGTTCTGCAATCTTAGTATCATGGCATAGAGAGATTATCTTTCTGTACAAGTCTAGAGTCTAGGATATATAAACCTTCCCTTAGAAGTGGAGCAGACCATCTATATTCAATTACTCTAAAGAATATACTGTCTTGGTAGTGGAATATTGAAGTTCCTAGGTAGCTCTTGCGACCAGCTCTTCTAAGTTTCTGGAGTAGTTACCTTTGCAGACTTTGGAGAGGATGTTCTGTTCTGTTCCTATCAGTTCCACTTCTTTCAAGATGTGGATGACTAGGAACTCCAGATAGAGTAATACTATATTTTTGTTATCAGAGGATCTATCACTATAGTCTGGTCTCTGCAATAAGATATCTGGTTTCTCCATGAATTGCTCTGGGTAGTAATAGAGGGTAAAGTCAAATTATGCTAGGTAAAGAAACCAATATGCTTGCTAGTAGTTTTTTAACTTTTTGGTAGTCATAAAGTATTCCAAGTTCTTGTAATCTATCCAAATCTGTACTGGGTTAGCTGCTTCTTTCAGGAAGTATCTCTGCTTCTCTAGTATATAGATGATAGAAAGCATCTCCTTGTTGTGAATCTTATAGTTCTATTCCACCAGAGACAGAAACTTGCTGTAGAATGCTACCAGGCACTATTTACCATCCTTTATGGACTACTGAGACAGAACTACACCTGTGGTATAGTCTAAACTGTCTGTTTTAATCTGGAACAGCTCTAAGTCCTAAGGAGAGACCAATACCAGAGCAGAGATCACAGGTATCTTAAGAGTCTCAAAGGCAGTCCATTCCTTGTCTCTCCATTACCATACTTGATCAGAATGGATCAGGTCTAAGAGAGGTTGAGCTATGGCAGAGAAATCCTAGACAAAATACCTGTAAAAGTTAATGAACCCTAAAAAGGCCTGAACATTGGTTTGGGACTCCAGGGTGGGCCATTTTCAGACTCTAGCAACCTTGATAGGGTCTATCAAAATCTCATTCTCTGATACCACCAGATCTAAGTACTCAATATGCTCTTTCTAGAACTTATACTTCTTTGGATAGAGATATATCTGGTACTCTGCTAAGATCTCTAACACTCTTCAGATGGCTTTGGTATACTGCTCAATGGTCCTAGTGAAGATTAGAATATCATCTAAGTATATTACCACTATCCTGTTATGAGAGCCCCAAAAAGGAAACAGTTTCCCACGCATTCAAATACTTCATCCAAAATCTCAAGTTGTACAATGGAGTTAAGGAATAAATAGTATGGGAGCTTAGGTAATCAAATCATGTGACAAGATCAGGTGACCATAGAACATTCTGGAAGATCATATGACCATGGACTAGTAGTAGTACAGCCACTGTAAAATAGTACAAGTAGTAGTCCAATCCAATGAAGAACTCCATCAAGTTCTTCTTGAACATCTACCTAGGGTGATCACTAAGAGCATTCACTGCCTATCGATAACATATCCCTTCAGTGATAAGGTCTCAGAAGATGTTGTTCATCATTGTCTAGAAAGTAGCTAAACTATTGGTCATTCCAAAGAACATTACTAGAGGCTCAAACAGACCATAGTTAGTATAGAAGGCAGCCTTTGACTTATCTCTGGGCTTAATGTGTACATTATTGAAACCCTAACAGACATCTAGTGTAAGAACTTAGACTGAGATGTCTTAGAACTACTTCTAGTCCGAGTTGACAAGAAGAACTCAATAGAGTTCTTGTTTATTTGTTGTATACTACTTATACATATTTTGGTATTTACTCATTTATAAAGTTCTGCATGTTTCTTTTGAATCATTTCCTCTTGCATGTCTGTTGGTTCTTTTAATAAAGAAAAAAAAAGGAAAAGAAAATAAATAATGACTTAGTTATTTGACCAAGTTATGACAGCAGGGTAGATAGCAGGTAGAGTACTAGTAGACAAGTTAACAGTTTTTATAACACAGAGCTAGGTATTAAGCTAGTCTGGTCAACTGGTGGAACAATGAGACAAGGTTGACTAAGGAAAGCAAATATGAGAGCTTAGAGCTCTCTATGTGGTACTTACCCTCTTTCCTCTACAGAACCATGGGAAAACCAAGACCACATGGTAGTTTGAGTTTAAGGAGCACCTCACTTAGTCCCCTTTTGGATTTCTCAATAAGAGGTTGTCTCTTATATCCACTTCTTCATACTACCTTTTTGAATTTCTGGATATACTTGTTGCAGGTTCTCCTCCCTTGCTCAATTGTTCTCAACTGCTCTATTTTCCTTTCTTCTTCTGCTGTCTCTCCAAACTCATTCCTCATTTTACTAAATAATTCTTCTGCTATCTCTACTTTTGATTCCACCTTTGATAACTCATTCAACAAATTGTCCTTTCAAGCCTCTGCCACTCCTCCCTGCACATAAGATAGTATCCAGGCCATTTTTGTTGATTCTGCCTCTTCTATTATCTTCATACTTAGATATAGACAAGTTACATTGATAAATATGCTCAGTTCCTCTATTCTTCCACTTAACAGGGGAAGCTTTGCTACCTCCACCTTAGCTCCTCTGTTTTGTTGTAATAGGGTGGCCACCTACTATTACAGGCTGGAAATTAAGGTAAGAAGTTGCTCCTCCTAAGTAAGAGGAGAAGTTTGTGGTATAGAAGTAGTAGGCTGCTCTATAGGTTGTTGTTGTCAGGACATACTGACTGATGGTGGTAATAGTGATAATGGTGATAATATTTCCTTATATAAGGAAGAGTGGTCTTCTTCATCTAAACTTATGACTAGTTACCAACTGAAGGGTAAAATGATATTATCCCTAAGAAGGGAATCTCTAAACTAGACAAGCCTTTAAGAGATTACCATTGTTCCTCTGCATAGACTGATCACAATAGACTAGTAGCACAGAGCTGATAGTGAAGGGTTATATACAAGCCCACTTGATATAGAGGTCAGGTCTCAAGCAGGGATACAAGCTTTGTTCAGGCCTTCTATCCACTGTCCCTAACTGATAGTGAAGTCCCCTTTATAGCTAGGACCCACTATCCAAGATGCCTGTGAGCACTATGCTCACTAGTGAGGATAATGATGAGAGTAAGTGTTGGTAAGACCTTGAGATGAGGGGTTACCTAGGCTATCAAGTTCTAATATTAAGAATGCAGACTCAGGACTGGAGCTCTGACCCTAACCAGCAATAATTAAAAGAGAAGAACTCAATAGAGTTCTCTATTGGATTTCTACTACTATTTATACAAATATTCCATGGTCTGTGCACCACTTCCTATAGTCACAAGACTACTACTAATAACTATATAGTTTTTACATAATACTATTCCATGCTATTTATATCTCTTTTGTATTATATTTCTAGAAGTTTTCCATCAAGTTAATGAACACATGGGAAATTTTTTTTTATTGGAGTCACTTTATAATAGAAAGTACCCCAAACATCCTACTTAGAGGACTGTTTTACTTTCTCTGACAAGCTATCCAGGGACAAAGCTAAACTGTTCTCTATTGTTCAAGTGTAATCTACTTCCAATCCACCAACCATCTTCTTATCCAACATTCTGGGCTCTGATGGTAGTTGGCCAAATACCAATATTACATGGACCTGGGTCTTTGCATGAGATGTAGCCAATCTAGACACTTGGCTAAATCTTGTCCCAAACAGTCTTTGCACCTGTCTACAATAGTAGAGGGTCATGTTGTCTAGTTGGAGAATTACTATCCTAACTTGGAACCAAAAAATAAGTTGGCAATCATCTTGGCTTCCAGGGGAATAATTGCCTAAGGTATGCCTGAAGATCAACTCTATACTTAAGTACAGTGGCACTCACCTTCTCTAAGGCTCTCTATGTTCCACTCTGTTCCAAACTCATACAAGGGATGTTTTGGGGGTTGGTAGATTCAGGATCATTGGACTGCTTTCTAGACTCTCTTGTTATGACTTGGCAAAACAGCTAAGTTATTATTTATATTTCTTTTTTTTTCTTTTTTTTCTTTTCTTATTTAGACTTACTATACAAGAAAGGAGTATGGAAAAGTATCATATGACTAATGTTATACATCACAGTCATATGTCAGGATATCACAGTGTCATGTCATATGATAAAGTCACATAATGAGTATGGGAGGGTAGTACACAGACTATATAGTAGTTGTATAAGTAGTATATAGAATCCAATGGGAACTTTTCCTTGTCAACTCAGACTTGGAGTGTGATTAAGTTATCTTAGGCCAAGTCACTACATCTCTATTTGTTCCTCTTTATGGTTTGAAAGTGCATGAGATTGCTCCATTATCTCTTATCTTACTTGATGGTACAAGTAACAATATTGTAAGACATGTTGTAACTTGACCTATTGAACTACTATGTGGGGTATCATTTGAGTATGATTTTTTTGTGACCAAGCTAAATGAGAATTGCCCTCTAGTCTTGGACCACAACTGGTTGTCCTGCTATAACCCCTCAATTAACTGGCAACAAGGCTACCTCTGTCTGAATGGTACTACTGATGATCAAGAACTCCTGAAGATATCTGAACCCAGTACTGTAGAACCCAATACTAGCTTATATACCAATAAATCTACAATCTCATCCAATCTAGCCCTATCTATAACCCAACTGCTCCTCTAGAACAGAACACTCTCTAACCACTGTTTCCAGAGCCTAGACCCAAGATATTACTGGTGAACACTGTAGTCTTTCAATGAGTATGCAGAAAAGAGGGTATACTTCTGTTCTAGTTTAGTCCAATTGACACTAAGACCCCTAAAGACCAAGACAGCCTCATTGTTGTGAGAACCTCAAGTAGGAAAAGATTTCCACAACATTTGAACATCCAATCTAAAATCTCCAAGCACACAATGGAGTAAAAAGGCATAATAAGGGGATTAGTAAGCCAAGTCATGTGATAAGGTCAGGTGACCATAGAACATTCTGGAAGAGACACGTGACCATGGGATTGTAGGGTACAGCCACTGTAGTAGTAGTATAAGTAGGGCTGCAATTCAACAAAGAACTCCATCAAGTTCTTCCTGAACATTCATCTAGGGTGACCACTAAGAATATTCACTGTTCCTTGGTAACAACAAATTACTCACAGAAACAATCCTCAAAGAAAGAAAACATGAATTTGATGTAATACTACTACAAAAACCTCTCTGGTATTCTATCCAATAGGTCCCTAGCTATCTATCACCAGATAGTAAAACCATTATAGAAGTACCCCACCACCCAGCATGGACTTTTCTTATCTGAAACCCAACTACCATTAATAACCATCCAAGAACTCTCACTTATATTAACAAAAATCTAAGCATACTAAGATTCATGCTTCACAGCAATATATTTGACCATTGAGACATTAACTTTGTTTTATTCTCCAACAAAGGTATCTTCTACTTTCTACTCAATGTATACTCAGACAACTACCAAAATGCCCTGATATACCTAAAAAATACAGAGGTAAACCTTAATAATATACTAATCATGACTAGAGATTGTAATATTAGAAATTCAGACTGGAATCTCTCATGCCTCCATTACTTCCCCCATACTGAGACCCTTCTTGAAATTGCAGATGGTCTAGGTCTCTAACTCTCAAATCCCACCAATCCTGGACCTACCCAATATGCAAACAACTCTCTCAACACCAATACTATAATTAATCTCATGTTCCTACAATATAATAGCTTCACTCTCTACAACCACAACATAGCATCCAATATCTAAAAACCCTCTGACCATGCCCCTCTCATAGTAGAGCTAACCATTTATAAAGAAAACAACCAAAGCATTAGAAGCACAGTAGTCAAGGATAGTGATGAGGAATTGGAGTTCCTCAAGGACCTCACCCACATACTAAATGCTATGGATACCACTAACATTTACAGTTCAACAGACCTCAAAGATATAGTCAACAGCTATGCCAAAGCATCAGACATGATATGGAATAAATACTCCAAATGACCCAACATTACCAAGCACTCCAAAGAGTGGTAGAATGCTGAATATACAAGAAACATTGTACAGTATAGACATACAGAAAATCTCCAGGACTGGACTGCATACAAGAAAACAGTAAGAAATGCAAAACAAATATACTTTGATCAAAAAATACAAGAAATTGCAGTACTGAAGAAGAGATTATGGGACCTCATGAATTGGGTAAGAAAAAGAAAGTTACCACTAACCAAAGCCATTCTATTAATGGACAACCATGTTCTAACCTGGTTAATCTTTGGTCCATGCTCTACTCATCATACAATTCAGCTTAGGATAGATCTATAAACCCCATCAGTCTTTAGGAGATATCTACCATCCTTACTACCCAATAGCCTCCATTCTCAACTGCTGAATTGTACAATGCCCTACAAAAGTGCAACAACAGTTTGACTCTAGGGCCTGATCATATATTGTGGTGCCACCTGAAGTGCATTCTCAATGACCCTAAATGCACAGCAAACATTGTTAATATTACTAATGCATATATCAAAAATAGGTACTGGCCCACCTATTTTAAAAGGTCAATATCAATTGTCATTTCTAAACCCAATAGAGCAAGCTATAACTCACCAAAAGCCTTCTGCTCTATTGTGCTACCAAATACTATGGGTAAATTAATAAAGAAAATGATAAGCAACTACCTCTAAGTATATCTCATTGCTTCTGACTTTTTACACCTCCACCAGTTAGGTAAAATCAAACAATGTGCATCTACAAATGCAGGTGTTTTCTTAACACATCTAGTTCAAGCAGAATAGACAAAAGGTCTAAGAACAAGTGTTCTTATCTTTGATATGGCATAGTTTTTCCCCTTCCTCAACTATCAACTTCTGCTGATAATTATGGCCAAAGCTGAATTAAATAAAAGTATCATAGAGTTCTTCTCAAACTACCTAATAGACAGGTATATGCAGTATAGATGGAATAACTTTACTTTCCCTCTCTTTTAAACCAATGTAGGAGTAGAACAAGAATTATCCCTATTTCCCATCCTCTCAGCCCTATACTTAGTACCCATTCTAAAAATCTGGGAAAAGAGAAGTAAAAACTTGACTATCCTAATCCCTGCCTCTACCCTATCATTTGTTGACAATGGCCTATTCATCTTCCAAGAAAAAAACTTTGAAAAGATGAACACAACTTTATTTATATACTTCAATATGTTATCTCCCATTTTACAGAACTTTGGCCTTGCGATCAAACATAACAAGATAGAAGTATTCTATTTTATTTAAGCAACAAAGAATGCTAACCTACCCCCTTTTGATCTATCCTCACTAGAAGGGCCAGTCCTAAGACCAAAACACATTTGATGGTATCTAGGGTTCTATTTTAATAAAAAAGTAACTTTTAAATACTATACCCACTTCTACTCTAACAGAGCAATATCCACAGTAAAAAGCATGAAAATGCTTGGCAACTCCAACTGCAGCCTTTCACCTACACAAAAGCATCTGCTATATAGAATATGTGTTCTCTCAATTGCTATATATGGTTTTCAACTATAGTACTTCAAGGGTGCCCCAACTTACTACCCCCTTAAAAACCTAAAGAAAGTGCAATGAAGAGCTACCCTATAGATTACAGATGCATTCTACACCTCTCCAATCTGGGGCATCAAGGTGATTGCAGGGCTAATACTCATCAACCTATACCTCAACAAATTGGCTAGGTACCATAACCTACATGTGGCCTCCCTTCTACAACAATATGCCATTTGCATCCTTCTCAACTCTCAACACTTCAAAGTAGTACTATCCTACTATATGGCTACAAGCCAACTAATCCAAAAACAAAACCTCTGACTAAAGAGTCCAATAGTAGACATTAACCACTGTCTAAATGAGGTCATACCAGCCTTTGACAACCTAAACAGTAAGCTCAGACTAGGTCACTGCCTAGTTGATCTCTTCCTAGAATGGTTTTCCTTTAATACTGTCAAACAATCTGACCCCAAAGTGAGAAGAGCTCACTTGAATAAACTCAATGACATATACCTCAATGTACTAAACAACACCAATACCATCTTAATAATTGTAGATGCAGAGGTAAAAAATAATGTTGCTACAATGATTACTCATATTTACAGAGACTAGACCTGTATTAAGAAACTCTACTATTAAGCCATGAACATTCTATCTATAGAAGTGGAACTATTCACTATCAGATGTAGTATCAATCAGGCTGTTAACACACCTAATATCAACTGTATTGTTGTCATTACTGATGCTATTCATACTGCTGAAAAAATACCAGACTTCTCTTGTTACTCATGCCAACTCTATACAATTGCCATATTACACAAGTTGAAGACCTTCTTCTAGGCCAACCCAACCAATAGCATAGCTTTTTGGGATTTCCAAAGCAATAACAAATGGCTACTATATTATGCTGTCAATAGGGAGACCAAAATACATACAACATGGCCTCTGTACCCAGTTGAGTATCATAGGAACTCAGCAAGAAGGATGAATACAATAAATATATTAAAATATGGTAGATGTACTTCCAAGCATCTGACTACAAAGGTAAACACTTCTTGGACCTTGATCATGACCAAACCATAGCTTCCATGTTATAACTTGGTAAAACAATTAAGTCATTATTTATATTTCTTTTCTTTTTCTTTTCTCTTTTCTCATTTGGACTTACTACACAAAGAAGGAGTGTGGGAAAGTATCACATAACAAATGTCATACATCACAGTTACATGTCAAGAATATTACAGTATTTTATTACATGAATAATGTTATATGATAAGTGTGGGAAAGTAGTACACAGACCATGTAGTAGTTGTATAAGTAGTGTACAGAATCTAATGGGGACTCTATCAAGTTTTTTTTGTCAACTCAGACTTGAAGGGTGATTAAGTTATTTCAGGCTAAGTTACTATACTAGAACTCAATTCCACATCCAGAGCACTATCTACCTTGGATCCACTTATCTTAACTCTCATAATCTTCTTGACCCTTGACCAGTGATCATTACAATCACTAGTTACCTCCATACATAGCTGGGCCCTTGGCTTAAGGGGACTTGTCAATCAGTTAGGGATTGATGGTAGAAGTATGATACTAAGCTTGGATATTGATACTGAGACCTGACCTCATGATTGAGTGGTGTTTAGTAGTTACTTGTACTGTTCTTAGTATAAACCTTGTGCTGGAGTCCATTGTAACTTGTACATGCAGAGGATTGATAGTTACTCTTTAGGAGGCTGTCTAGATTAGGGATCCCATCTGTTGGGTGATAGTTAAATCCTAGTATTAAGACAGTAGTTAGTAGGGCAGTAGGACTCTGGCTGGATGAAGATCTTGTGCCCCCAGCAGATATAGTATAACTAGTGAGATCAACTATTTACTTTGTACCATTGAGGCATCAACATGATGTCTCAATCCCAATATGATTCCCTTATGAGCAACTTACTCAACCAAAAGTATACCCTTGCTAAACTGGGGGCAAAACTAGAAGAAAGAAGAGAGAGGATATATCAATATTGTAAGAGATTTGGGCACCTGGTCTATAACTATAGGAATAAGAAAGAGGTGAAGGGAAAACCAATTCCCCAAAATAAATTTGAGGTGATAGTGAGTAAGGTAATGTAATATAGAGTGAGGGAGGAAGTAAAAGTGAAAAGACAAGAGATGGTAGAGAAAGTAAGATGTTTTAGATACTGGAGAATAGGGCACTACAAGTGGGAGTATTCAAATATTGAAGTTAAAAGGAAAAGGAGAAAAGAGAAAGTGGTGTGTATGGCCAGACCACAAAAGGTACAACAAGAGGAAAGGCCAGTATGTTCCATATAGGAAAAGGCATAGGAGTACTATGACAAGTGGAGTATACCTCCAGAAGGTATACTCCTACTTAAAAGGAGATGGATCACAAAAGAGACTGTGAAAACATATGTAGATTGTAGAGGATGCAAAGGCAAGGGGGTGCAAACTCACAAAAATCAAGAACAAGGATTCCTCCTTGAAAAACAAGTAAAGAACATATGGTACAGCTCATACCAAGAAGCATGGAACTAGAGAGAAGGGGAAGCAAGAAAAGGAGAAATGATGAGGGTATAGTGTATAGAATGTAGAAGGAAGGATACAATTATGAGAAAGGTGTTAGAGTGGAAAAGAAGAAGGATCTTATGCCCAGAATATAGGGTAGGAAGAAAAAGAGAATGGTGGAACTGGAAGGAAGCAGCATGCCCTATAGATGGAAAAGTACAGCAAAGTAGTGCATGGACAGAGGTTCTGAAAGGTACAGCAAGAGAGGGGGGTGGACAGAGAGACTTGAGGAGGACATTTAAAATGTTAAGAGAGGTATAGCTGAATATTGGAGTAGAAAAGATGGATATGCATGAAGGTGTAACTGTAAAGGCACTCTTGGATAGTGGTGCAACAGAAATGTTTATGGATAGAAAGATGGCAGCTAAATATAGATTTAGGCTGCAGAAATTGGAAAGACCAGTGGTAATAAGAAATGTAGATGGTACAAATAACAGTGCAGAAGCAATAACATATCAAGTGAAAGCAAACATGTACTACAAAAATCACATAGAAAGAATGTAGATGGATGTATGTAACTTAAGAGAAATGGATGTTATATTGGGCATGCCATGGCTACAGACCCATAACCTAGAAATAAACTAGGAAACAAGAGAGGTTAAAATGACAAGATTGTCACAAACTTTATTTGGACTATAACTCCAGGAATACTTGACTTATTTTGACAATCAAAATGGCCACCAAAAGCCCTTAAAAAGATCTTTCAAATAGTACCAAAAATGTCTCAAGGCAATCAGTATTTACTGAGTTGTCAGCAGATCAGTCAGAAATTACCAAGTCATCAGACACTAAATTGCTAATATTGTAAGAACTTAGACTGTAATATCTTAGAACCACTCCTAGTCAGAGTTGACAAGAAGAACTTAATAGAGTTCTTGTTTGTTTGCTGTATACTACTTATATATATCTTGTATTTACTTTTATTTATAAAGTCCCACATATCTCCTTTTGAGTCATTCCCTCTCATGTATCTGTTGATTTCCTAATTAAATGAAAAGAAAAGGAAAAAAAAATATAAATAATAACTTAGCTATTTGGCCAAGTCATAATACCAAACTTTTGTCTCCTTTAGACTTTCATAGAGACTGGAGTGCCAGCCAAGCTTTTCTCAACTCCTGTGCCCTTTATATTTGCCTAGCCCTAGAGCAGTTCAGCTGCAAAGAGGAAAAAGTACTCTGGGTTCTTATGTTCTTCAAAAGAGGTCAGACTGCCAAGTGGTCCAAAAATCTCTTTAGATAGGAAGCAGACACCAGCATTTTTCCCCTTCCAACCTAGGGTGACTTCTGTAGGGGTAGCAACTGGGCTACTGGTATAGTATTGAGGAAATAAGGGGAAGTTAGCAGAGAGGGTATATTTTGTGGTTATTTTTTTTCTAATTTCTCATTTTGCTCAATTATTAATTATATTTTCTATATTTTAAGAGAAAAATTACATAAACCAGTAGAAATGGCACAACAAAAAAAAATTGGTTTTTATTAGAGCCTACTACAAGGAGATAGTTGTCTATCCTCTCACTCTCTTACTACAATGTCTAACAATAATCAGTCAGAAGACAGTCTTAGTGCAAGCCTATTAAGGACAAGAAAGCATATGCACCTAAGGGAAAAACCTTAACCACTAACAAATATTACAAGGTCCAAGAAAGTAGCTAAAGACAGCAATAAGCCTAAGGGACCCCAGATTGAAGAAGAAAGTCTAAGGAAATATACACAAAAAGAGCTACTAAATTATATACAAAGTATAACCAACACAAAAATTTTACCTATGTTGATGTCAACAACAACTGGAGTTTTGGGATTACTAGCCCTAGGGTTTAGATGAGCCCCAGACTTTGGCCAACAATTCTGGATCCAGTTCTTCCTAGTTAATGTAGAAACAGATACAATTAACTTCTTGGAGAGATTGATCTACCACTAAGGGAGTTGAATAATGGACAACTACCTAGACAGCTTCCAGGCTTTAGTCTCTGATACCAGATATATAGATCCCCAGACTTTAGTAGTGAAATTCAAACATAGACTTAGGACAAATATCCAGAGTTAGATTGCTACTATATTCTATAGAAGACCCACTGACACAGATCTGGAGGCCTGGTATTGCACTATTCAGAGGATTGACCAAGCCTAGCTGGCCAACAAAGTCTTCCAGTCTTTGCAACACTCTATACTGTTATAAGAGTCCCAAAATGGAAATAGTTTCTTGTACAGTTGAACACTTGATCTAAAACCTCAAATCATACAATGGGGTCAAGATATAAATAGCATGGAAACTTAGGTAATCAGATCACATGACAAGGTCAGGTGATCATAGAACATTCTGGAAGGACATGTGATTGTGAGCTAATAGTAGCACAGCCACTGTAAAGTAGTATAAGTAGTAGTCCAATCTAATGAAGAACTGTTACCAAGGAACAGTGAAGGTTCTTAGTGGTCACCCTAGGTAGATGTTCAGGAAGAACTCGATAGAGTTCTTGTTGGATTGCAGCCCTACTTATACTATTACTACAGTGGCTGTACCCTAGAGTCCCATGGTCACATGTCCTTTTCCAGAATGTTCTATGGTCACCTGACCTTGTCACGTGACTTGGCTTACTAAGTCCCTATCCTGTTTATGTCTTTACTCCGTTGTGTACTTGGAGGTTTTAGTTTGAGTGTTTGGATGCGTGGGAAACCTTTTCCTGCTCGAGGTTCTCACAACAAGAACCCTATTAAGTTCTTCTTGAACATCTACCTAGGGTGATCACTAAGGACATTCACTGTCTATCAGTAACATGTACTACCTTTTCCTTCCAGAGTTTCTGCCCTCTGTCCAGCCCTGCTTACTATAGTTCACACCTTTCCAACTTTTCCTATACTTGCTCCTCCTAAACCTCAACCTCAATCTTTGCCCCAATCTCTTGGAGTCTCTATGGATGTTGATGTGGCTCAAAAAATCAAACCTCTCCTCTTACATAGCTGCTACTGTTGTGGAGAGATTGGCCACCTTGTAAAGGACTGTCTGCATTGCCTCAATATATGACAGCTCATGGCAGAGCAGAGAGAAGAGTTGATTGAAGATTTGATGGCTTTCAAGAATACAGTTGTAGCAGAAGAATCAGAGCCTCTAGCCAAAGAGTATTTTGTATAGAGTGGCCAGCAAAACATGTACTCTGGTTGCTTCTAGTAAATAGGTTTACTGTACTCAAGATAGAAAGTGTTAATATAGACAATAGTGAACTCAAAGATGTATACCTCTCCTCCAATCCAGTTGACCACTCTCCTATCTGAAGACTAAAGCAGGAAAGATGATTGCCCAAAGAGCTCTCTGCCAATACCCTCAATACACACAGAATATCTCTAGTCCTTGCTGTGGAACTCAACACCACTGATACTAGCAAGCTCCACTTTGTCAATGTACTTTTGGACTATGAAGCCACCAGAAGCTTTACCAATTGCAACTTCATCTGCTCAAAGAGAATCAACACTCAGACTATTTTCTACCTCATACTAGTCTTCAATATTGACAGCTCTCCCAACAAAGCTGGTCAGATATTGGAAGTAGTGGATATAGTCCTCTGCTATTGAACATACTTAGAGCAGATGCTCTTCACTGTTTCCAGTTTAAGGAAGTAGAAATTAATCCTTGGCTATACTTGGCTTAAGAATTACAATTCTGAAGTTGACTAGAAGAAAGGAGAAGTCTATATAATGCAATGCCTGTTCCAATGTAAAGGATGTCACACCCTTCAGAGAGAACAGACCTTCAAGAAGAGACAAGAGGTCTGAGCTCTATAGCACTATTGGACTGGACCCCTTTCTCTTCTGGATAAAGAGGAGAAAGAACCTAAAATCCAGTATAGAACCAATGGACAAGAATAGAAGCCTAGAGACCAGCTATTTATCACTAGGCTACTCCCTGAGCCTTCCAAAGAAGTAATACAAGCCTCTGCTACTACTTCCCAATAGTTAGCAGAAGGAGTACAATGGAGCACAAAAATACAAGTAACCTCTACTTCCCTACTCTCTTATACTAGAGATTTTAAATCTGTATTTACCAAAGATGATTTTGATATCTTACTAGAGTACTGCCATTGGGACCATGCAATAGAGCTTATTCTAGGTTTTGAGCCCAAGTCCATAAAGGTCTACTCCCTCTTCCTCATTAAGTAGAAGGAGCTAGATGCCTTCTTACAGAAAAACCTGTGTACTGGATAGATATACCTATCCAAATCATTTATGGCTGTCCTAATGTTCTTTATCAAGAAGAAAGATAGTTCTCTTCAATTGGTACAAGACTACCAGGCTCTTAACTCTATGATGGTAAAGAACAAGTATCCCTTGCCCCTTATCTCTGAACTTGTATTACAACTCTGTGGAGCCAAATACATCACCAAACTGGATATCTGCTGGAGTTTCAACAACATGCACATCAAGCCTGAAGACAAGTGGAAGGTTACCTTCTATATCAATTATGGCCTGTTTGAGCCCTTGGTGATGTTCTTTGGAATAATTAATAGTCCAGCCACTTTCTAGATAATGATGAACTGTCACAAACTTCATTTTGACTATAACTCCAGGAATACTTGACCAATTTTGGCAATCTAAATGGCCACCAAAAGCACTTAAGAAGATCTTTCAAATGGTACCAAAAACATCTCAAAGTGATCAGTACTCACTAAGTTATCAGCAGATCAGTCAGCAATCACCAAGTCACCAGACACTAAATCACTGATATCTCAGGAACTGCTTGACATAATTGTTCACTTCAATGACCATCATGAAGCTCTCTTTAATATACTTCTTTCAGTTATAAATAGACCACAAGGCAATAAGATCCCATGGAGATACAAGGTCCTCAATGTTTGTACATAATACTGATCTTTATTCATAGATTATTATCTGTTCTTGAATAGAACAAAGGACTGCCCTAAGGTAGTTAGGTTACCTCTATTTCAAGAACAATAGTACTCCTATATATAGAACAATAGGTAGTGATCATGTGGTAGTCTGTCCTGGTACACAGACTACCACAATTATGTATTTAAGGACTGTATATTTGAGAATAAACCTTAGACTTAACAACATCTTTTGCTGCTTGTCTAACTTTGCTTTTTTGAGCACTTTGATTATTAAGTTAACCAATCACAAATCAGTAAGTGACCATTTGTGATAGTAGTATGGAGGTGGAGCAGGAGCATATGGTAGTAACAGGTTAGCATACCACTTCAGAAGGGGAAGTTAGGAAGGTCTACATGGCAAGGTTATATAAAGGAGTTGTCATAACTTGGCCAAATGGCTAAGTCATTATTTATATTTCTTTTCTTTTTCTTTTTATTTAATTAGGAAATCAATAGATGCATGAGAGGGAATGACTCAAAGGAGATACATGGGACTTTATAAATAGAATTCAATACAGAATGTGTATAAGTAGTATACAACAATCAAATGAGAACTCTATTGAGTTCTTCTTGTCAACTCAGACTAGGAGTAGTTCTAAGACATCATAGTCTAAGTTCTTATACTAGAACTCAATAGTCTTATTGGCACTACTCATCATAAAGCCTTGCCAACTTATTCTCTTATCTTCCTCAATACCTAGGTGATACAACTCAGGACCACTATAACATAGCCAGGCCCTAGGCTTAAGAGGACTTTGCAGTCAGTTAGGGACTGTAGGTGAAAGTGTGGTACTAAGCTCAGGTATTGTCACTAAGACCTGACCTTACAATTGAGTGGGCTATGTAGTTACTTGTACTGCTTTCTTACTATAAACTTTGTGTTATAGGTACATTGTCATCTGTCTATGCAGAAGAGTAATACTGTATTCTTAAAAAGGCATTTAGGTTAGGGATCCCATCCATTGGGTGATAGTTTAACCCTAGTATTAAGGCAGTAGTTAGTAGGGCAGTAGAGCTCTGGCTGGGTGAAAATCTTGTGCCCCAGCAGACATAGTATAACTAGCGAGATCAATCATTTATTTTGTACCATCAGGGTGTCAACACAATGTTTTAATCCCAATACAATTCTCTTATGAGTGGTCTGTTCAACCAAAAGTGTACTCTTGCTGAACTGAGAGCAGAATTAGAAGGAAGAAGAAGGAGAATATGTTGATGTTGTAAGAAGTTCAGGCATCTGGCCTATAACTGCAGGAATAAAAAGGAAATAAAGAGAAAACCAATTTCCCAAAATAAATTTGAAGTGATAGCAAGTAGAGTGATACAGTGCAGAGTAAGGGAAGAAATAAAAGTGAGAAGGCAGGAGGTAGTGGAGGAAGTAAAATGTTTTAGATGTTGGAGAATAGAGCACTATAAGTGGAAGTATCCAAATATTGAGGTAGAAAGGAAGAGACAAAAAGAAGTAGTGGCACGTGTGGCAATGCCACAAAAGGTATAGTAGAAGAGAAGGCCAGTATATCCTATATGGAAAAAGATACAGGAGTACTGCAGGGAAGAGAGTATACCCCCAGAAGGTGCACTCCTACTGGAAAGGGAGTAGATCATGAGGGAGGTAGTAGTAACATACATAGACTATAGCAGATGTAAGAACAAGAGAGTACAAACTCACAAGAACTAAAGACAGAGTTTTCTCCTTAGAAGGTAGATAAGGAACATATGATGTAGTATATGCCAAGAAGCATGGAACTGGAGAGAAGAAGAAGCAAGAAGAAAGAGGATGATGAGAGTAGAATACATAGAATGTAGAAGGAGGAATGCAATAGTATGAAAGGTATTAGAACAAGAAAGAAAAGGTATATTGTATTCAGAATATAGGGTAGAAAGGAAAAGAAAATGGTAGAACTGGAAAGAAGTGGTATACTCTAGGCAGGAAAAAGCATAGCAGAGTGGCATATGAATAGAGGCTCTAAAAAGTGTAGCAAGAGAAGGAGAGAAGCAAAGAGAAGTGAGGAGAACATTCAAAATGCTAAGGAAAGTATAGCTAGATATAGGAGTGGAAAAGATAGATATACATAAAGGTGTAATAGTAAAAGTGCTCTTGGACAGTAGTACCACAGATATGTTTATAGATTGTAAAATGGCAGCAAAACATGGGTTTAGACTGTAGAAATTAGAAAGACCAGTAGTAGTTAGGAATGTCAATAGGACAAACAACAGTGCAGGAGCAATTATCCATCAAGTAGAAGTGAATGTATATTATAAGGGTTATATAGAAAGGATAAGGATGGATATATGCAATTTGGGGAAAACAAATGTTATACTAGGAATGCCATAGTTACAAGCATACAGTCCAGAGATAAATTGGAAGACAGGAGAAGTAAAAATGACAAGGTGCCTACTATTGTATAGAAGAAATAGAAAGTTGAAAAAAGAAGAGAAAGAAAAAAAGGAAAAGAGAGTGGTGACCCTAGAAGAAGAAAAAATTATAAGATGGGTAGTAGATGATAAAGAAGACTAGGGAAGAGAAGAAGAAGTAGAAGCAGACTATAGGAAAATTGAGGAAATAGTGCTGCAGAAATTTTTAAAATAGAGGAAGGTATTTGGAAAGGTGAAGTCAGAAAGGATACTAACAAGGAAAATTTGGAATCACACCATAGATCTCAAGGAGACATTCAAACCCAGAAAAGAAAGGATCTACCCTTTGTCCAAGAATAAGAGGGAAGAGGTCTAGAATTTTGTGGAAGATCAACTGAGGAAGAGGTATATCAGACCATCAAAGTCCCCCCAAATGTTACCAGTGTTCTTTGTGGGCAAGAAAGATAGGTGCAAGAGGATAGTTATAGACTACTATAGTCTAAACAAACAAACTATAAAGAACAATTACCCATTACTATTGATAACAGACTTAATTGATAATATGGGAAGTAAAAGGATATTTATGAAGATGGACTTACAGTGGGGCTTTAACAACATAAGGATAAAAGAAGAGAATGAGTAGAAGGGAGCATTTACAATACATATAGGATTGTTTGAACTGACTGTGAGGTTCTTTGGGATGACAAACTCACCAGCCACATTTCAAGCAATGATAAATAAAATCCTGAGGGACCTAATAAATAAGGACAAGGTTGTTGCATTTATAGATGATTTGTTGGTAGAAACTAAAACAGAAGAAGGACATGATGAGATTGTAGAGAAAGTACTGAAGAGGCTGGAGGAGAATGATCTTTATGTGAAGCCAGAAAAGTACATATAGAAGGTGAGAAAGATTGGGTTTCTTGGAGTTGTCATAGAACCCAATGGGATAGAGATGGAGAAGAAGAAAGTGGACAGAGTACTAAGTTGGCCAGAACCAAAAAATATGAAAGATGTCAGAAAGTTCTTAGACCTCACAAATTACTACAGGAGGTTTATCAAGGACTTTGCTCAAGTAGCAAGACCAATAAACATACTAACAAGAAAGGATATTAAGTAGCAATAGAGAAGCGAGTAGCAGCAAGCATCTGATAAGCTCAAAAAAATCTTCACAATGAGACCAGTATTGGCAGTCCTGGATTTGAACAAGAAATTTAGAGTAGAGGCAGACACTTCAAATTATACAACTGGAGGAGTACTCTTGATGAAGTGCTCAGACAATTTGTGAACACCAGTGGCTTTTATCTCAAAATCTCTAAATGACACCAAAAGGAACTATGAGATATACAATAAAGAAATGTTAGCTGTAGTCAGATGCTTGGAGGTATGGAGACACTTCCTAGAAGGAACTACAACTAAGTTCAAAATTTGGATAGATCACAAGAATCTTGAATACTTCATGAAGGCACAAAAGTTAAATAGAAGACAAACTAGATAGACTCTATATTTGTCAAGATTTGATTTTATGCTAAAGCATGTTCCAGGGAATAAGATAGAAAAAGTAGATAGTTTGAGTAGGAGGCCAGACTAGGAGGTAGGAGTAGAGAAGGATAATGAAAATGAGACATTGGTAAAACCAGAGTAGCTAGAAGTCAAAAAGACAAAAAAGACAGAAGTAATAGTAGAAGAAGTGGATTTACTAGAAAAGATAAAACAGTCAAAGGTGAAAAATAACAAAGTGATCAAAGTAGTGGAAAAAATAAAATGAACAGGAGTAAAAATATTAAGAGACAAGGAGTGGAGAGAGGTTGATGGCATCATATATAAAGAAGGAAAGGTATACATACCAAGAGACAAAAAACTGAGAGTGGAAATCATTTAGTTATATTATAACATACCAGTAGGAAAACATAGGGGACAATGGAAGATAGTAGAGTTGGTCACTAGAAACATTTGGTGGCCAGGAGTTACAAAAGAAGTAAAGTGATATGTGGAAGGGTGCAACACTTGCCAGTATAATAAAAACCACACAGAACAGCTGGTAGAGAGGTTAATGCCAAACTCAATTCCAGAAAAACCTTGGGTACACATCTCAGTGGATTTCATCACTAAGCTGCCACTAGCACAAGGATATGATTCAATCCTAGTAGTAATCAATAGGTTAACAAAAATAGTGTATTTCATTTCTACTATGAAAAAGACATTGGCAGAAAGATTAGCTAGGCTGTTTAGAAACAACATGTGGAAATTACATGGGTTATCTGAAAGTATCATTTTAGATAGGGGACCCCAATTCACAGCAGGAATAATGTAGGAGTTAAACAAGATGTTGGAGATTGAAAGTAAATTGTTGACAGTATTCTACCCTTAGACAGATAGACAAACAGAGAGGGTTAATCAGGAACTAGAACAGTACTTAAGTACTTAAGGATGTTTATTGACCATAGGCAGGAACAGTGGCCAGATTGGTTAGGGATAGTAGAGTTTGCCTACAACAATAAGGTGCACTTGAGTACTAAAACATCACCTTTTAAGGCAAATTACAAACAAGATCCTAGAATGGGGCTTGAAGTAAGAAGGAAAGGGAAGTACAAAGGGGCAGAGAAATTTGTGACAAAAATGAAGAAGGTCCAAGAGGAGACAAAAGCAGTACTAGGAAAAGTGCAAGAAGAGATAAAAAGGTATGTAGATAGAAAGAGAGCAGAGGTCAATGAGTATAGAATAGGGGACTTGGTGATGTTCAGCACCAAGGATTTGAAATACCAAATGGTCAGTAGAAGGACAGAGAAGTTGATGGAGAAGTTTGTAGAGCCTTACAAGATAAAGAAAGTTATATCATTGAATGCAATAGAATTAGAACTATCTAGTATAGTAAAAATACACTCAGTAGTTAATGTCAGTAGAATACAAAAATACATAGGACAAGTAGAGGGGTAGAGAAAGGAGCAATCAGCTCCAGTTTTAATTGAGGAAGAGGAAGAATAGGAGATTGAGAGAATTTTGAACATACAATAAATAAAAGGAAAGGATAAATACTTGGTATAGTGGAAAGGGTTCATAGTGGAATTCAATACTTGGAAAGGGGAGGAAAACTTGGAGAATGCAAAGGAAGCAGTTGAAGAATTCAAGAAAGAATATCAATGAGATATAGAAGATGTTAGAAAATAGAAAAGAGAAGAGGGAACATTTAGGAGAGAGGAACTGCCAGGGCAATTTACAGCAAGAAAGCTATTTAGTTGGTTAGACAAAAGGTATGACAAGGAATATTGGGCAAGGTTAGAAAGGAATTGGAAACAATGGAAAGAAGAAAAAGCAAAAGGACAAAGAACAATAGAAACAATAAAAGAGAAGAAAGAAGAAATTGAGCAAGAAAATTCAAGACTCAGAGAATGGACAAAAGAAGAAGATGATGAAATAGGGAACATTTGTGATCTCTATTATGAGTTATAAAAATCCTTGGGATGAGGAACCTTGAGAAGGAGGTGGTGTCATGACTTGGCCAAATAGCTAAGTCATTATTTATATTTTTTCTTTTTCTTTTCATTTAATTAGGAAATCAATAGATGCATGAGAGAGAATGACTCAAAGGAGATGCATGGGACTTTATAAATAGAATTCAATACAAAATGTATATGAGTAGTATATAACAATCAAATGAGAACTCTATTGAGTTCTTCTTGTCAACTTGGACTAGAAGTAGTTCTAAGGCATTACAGTCTAAGTTCTTACAGGAGTGGTAAGGGAGGATTGGTACCAAGTTTTCTTTTTATGTCAATTGAATTTCAACATTTGTAATCTCTAATATACTTCTTAGAGTAGAGAGTAAAAGGCAATGCTTTCTTGGCCCTTGCCTTTATCTTAGAAGCTCTTGAGGTTGTCAGATGCAATTCTTTTGAGTGTGTAAGAGGTGATCTTGGTAGGAAGTTAAGTTGGTAAATGAGTTTCATATCTATACCCTACTCTTTCTAGAGACAAGGCATAGTGGTTGCTCAGATAACCTTCTATAAGGTAGCAGGCTTGGAAAGCCTGGCTAGTTATTGACTCATATTGTATTACATCCATAAGATTTGGTGTTAGGGATGTGGATGAGGGCTTGACTGAGTGTAGTAAGGCCCAGGAGTAATTTACTGACTACTTTGATAATAAGCTTGTTTTGGTATGTAAAGGTTGGCACCTTAGAGATACCATGTAAGGTGGATCTAGATTGATCTTACAATCATTTTGACTATTTTTACATTATAGATAAACTGCACTTTCTCTCTTTAATTTCTTTCTGATATCCCTACTACCTATTCATCCCCACAAACCCTTTAGCATGCAATTGAGGACTGTTACCACCTTTTTCCCTACTTGCTTGTTATAGTAAAAACCTCTTTTGCCTCTTTTACTGGCCTCCTCTCTTCCTGCTGTGCCTTTTGTGGCTTCACTATATATACCACTTTTTTCTCTTGTTGTCTCCTTTCTATCTCTATATTAGGACATTCCCATTTATAATATTCTATTCCCCAACATCTGAAGCACTTCACTTCCTCTTCTACTGTCTTTTGTCTTTTCACTTACTTTCTCTCTTACTCCACATTGCATCACCCTATTTGCTATCATCTTAAATTTATTCTGGAGAATTGGTTTCCTCTTTATCTCTTCTCTCTTATTTCTGTAGTTATAGGCCAGATGCCCAAACCTTTTACAGTATTGACATATCCTTTTTCTTCTTCCTTCTAGTTCTGCTCTTAGTTTAATGAGAGTGTGCTTTTGGTTGAGCAGACTGCTCATGAAAGAGTTATACTAGGATTGAGACATTGTGTTGATGCCTTACTAGTATGGAATGAATGGTTGATCTTACTAGCTATACTATGTCTACTGGGGCACAAGATCTTTACCCAGCCAGAGTTCTACTGCCCTACTAACTACTACTCTAATAGTATAGTTAGACTATTACCCAACAGATAGGATCCCTAATCTAGACAATCTCCTAAAGAGTAATCATCATTTCCCTGCATAAACAGATGACAATATATCTGTAGCACAAAGTTTATACTAAGAAAGTAGTACAAGTAACTATACAGCCCACTTGATTGTGAGATCAGGTCTCAGTAGTAATACTAGAGCTTGGTACCACACTTCCATCTGTAGTCCCTAACTAACTGCAAAGTTCTCTTAAGCCAAGGGCCTAGCTATATATAGAGGTGACTAGTGATTGTGGTGACCACCAGTCAAGAGTCAATGAGATTATGAGAGTAAAGATGAGCAAAGTCCAAGATGGACAGTGCTCTAAATATAAAATTGAGTTCTAGTATAGTGACTTAGCCTGAGACAACTTAATCACACTCCAAGTCTGAGTTGACAAGAAAAACTTAATGGAGTTCCTATTGAATTCTGTATACTACTTATACAACTACTACATGGTCTGTGCACTACTCTCCCACACTCATTATATGACTTTATTGTTATGAGAGCCCAAAACAGGAAAAGGTTTCCCACGCATTTGAACACTTAATCCAAAACCCTACAAGCATACAACAGAGTAAGGATATAAATAGGGTAGAGACAGTAAGTCAAATCACGTGACAGGGTCAGGTGATCATAGAACATTCTGGAAAGAGCATGTGATTGTGGGGCTTTAGGGTACAGCCACTGTAGTAGTAGTATAAGTAGGGCTGCAATCCAATGAAGAACTCCATTGAGTTCTTCTTGAACATCCACCTAGGGTGATCACTAAGGGCATTCACTGCCTATTGATAACACAAGAACTCGATACCACATCCGAGCACTGTTCACCTCAAACCCTGCTCAAAATCACTTAAAGGCGCAGTTGGCTTTATACCGGCCCTGCGAGTGATTTCCCCCATCACACTTACTCTACACCCTTCCTTGCTAGAGAGTACAGCACTCTCAAGCCTCTTGGATAGCGGGCCCTAGCTGTAAAGGGGACTTCACTGTCAGTTAGGGACAGTGGGTAGACGGCCTGGACAAAGCTCATGTCCCTGCCTGAGACCTGACCTCTATATCGAGTGGGCTCATAATTAGTTCTTCACTAGCAGCTCCATGCTACCAATCCATTGTGATTGGTCTATGCAGGGGAACAATGGAAAACCTCTTAAAGGCCCGCCTAGCTTAGGGATTCCCTTCTTAGGGATAGTATTGTTTCACCCTTTTTAGTCAGTAGTCAGCCATAAGTACAGACGAAGAAGATTACTCATCCTCCTACGAGGAAACATCAATATCACCATCACCATCACCAATGTCTCGCCAACAACAACAACAACAGGGAGAACACCCGTCAGCACCTGCCCCCCAAACCAGAGAGGAGCAACTCCTCGCCATGATTGCAACCCTGCAACAGCAGGTCAATACCATGCTCCTCCAACAGCAAGGGAGCAGAGTGGAGGTCACAAGACCTCAAGTTTTCAGTGGAAGGATGGAAGAGGTGAGCACATTCGTCAATGCGGCTCACCTATACATTAGGATGAAGATGACGGAGGAAGCAGCAGCAACCCAGGTGGCCTGGGTGTTGTCATACATGCAGGGGGGAATAACAGAGGCATGGAAAGATAATCTATTGGATGAGTTGGCCAAGGGGGAGTCAGAGGTGGAGTCAGTAGAGCAACTATTTGCAAAAATAAGGAACAACTTTGGGGAGACATCGGAGGAGGAGAGAAAGATAGAGCAACTGAGAACAATTGAGCAAGGAGGGAGAATCTGTGACGAATACGTGCAGGAATTCAAAAAGGTTGCCAGAGGAAGCAGCTATGAGGGAAGACCTCTCATTGAAGAATTTAAAAGAGGGTTAAATGGAAGTATTAGAAGGAAGTTGGTAGAAGCAGAAGAGCTGCCAACCACCATTGGAGAATGGTAGGAAAGAGCAGTGAGGCTGGATAGAAATCAGAGGCAAAGCAGAATAGAAGAGAGGATGTTGGAGAGGAATACAGTGCGTTCAGGGGAAAATGTGCAGCCTAGAGAGGGAGGATCATATGGGGGAAGAGGGGGATAAATAACATGGAGAACAGGAGAAGGATATGGAGGAGGAGGAGAAGGAAATACGTTCAATAGAGGGGGAACTCAAATGGGTCCAAGAAGAGACCCAAATGCAATAGATATAGACAGAGGAGAAGGAGACAGGACATGCTACGTGTGTGGGAAGTGGGGCCATATGGCCAAAAATTGTTAGGAAAGACATAAAGGAAGGGTAGTGGAAATGCCATAGGAGTCGGCAAAAGAAAATGGAGGACAGTGAGCTCTTGGCTGGCCTCCAATAACCTGTACAGTGTATTGCACCTAGAAAAGCTGAGAAATAAATTCAATTGCACCAATACAACTGAGAGAGTAAGAGATGTGTGGCGTACTCTACAGCCACTAAGAGAAGTCTGGATGAAGGTAGGGCTAGAGAAGCTGGAAAACCACGAGGGGGTAGCAGTAAGGGTACTGCTAGATAGCAGGGCAACAGGCCTATTTATGGATATGACCTTTGTCCGAGAAAAGGGGTTTAAAATGGAAAAGCTAAAGAAACCCCTGATAGTTAGAAATGTGGATAGAATGTTAAATGTGGAAGGAGCCATAATGCACCAGATTGAGTGCAATATGTTCTTCAAAGGACATATGGAAAGGGCAAGGATGGACATGTGTAATTTAGGAAAAACAGAGTTGATACTGGGAATACCATGGCTGGCAGCCTATAACCCAGAAATAAACTGGGAGAAAGGGAAAGTGAAGATGACACATTGCCCACCTATATGTGGAAGGAGAAAGCAAGAGGGGAAGAAGAGGGAAGTAAAAAGGATAGAAAAGGATGAGGATGAAGATATATTAAGAAGATTGGTGCCCAAACAATTTTGGAAGTGGAAAAAGGTATTTGGAAAAAGGGAGTCGGAAATGATACCAGTACAAAAGGCTTGGGACCATGCCATAAAGTTGAAGGAAGGGTTCACACCAAGAAAGGGAAAGGTGTATTCACTGTCGAGGGAGGAAAGGGAAGAAGTACAAGCATTTGTAGAGGACCAATTAAGAAAAGGATACATCTGGCCCTCCAAGTCACCCCAAACATCACCAGTACACTTTGTGGCAAAAAAGGATGGCACATGGAGAATGGTACAAGACTATCGACACATAAACCAGTGGATGATAAAGAATGGGTATCCTTTACCCCTCATCACAGATATACTAGATAGAGTAGGAAAGAGGAAGGTGTTTACAAAGCTGGATCTGAGATGGGGATACAATAATGTCAGAATCAAGAAAGAGGACGAATGGAAGGCAGCGTTCATAATACACATTGGAGCTTATAAACCCACAGTCATGTATTTTGGGTTAACAAACTCCTCTACTACTTTCCAAACAATGATGAATGACTTGTTCAGAGACCTCATAAACCAAGAAGATATGGTGACATTTATTGATAACATCTTAGTAGCCACAGATACAAAAGAGGGGCATGATGAGCTGGTAGAGGAGGTACTAAAGAGACTAGAGGAAAACAACCTGTTTGTAAAGCTGGAGAAGTGCAAATGGAAAGTGAGAGAAGTGGAATTCCTGGGAGTAGTGATCGGTCCCAAGAGAGTAGAGATACAAAGAGAGAAGGTAGAAGAAGTCCTGAACTGGCTGGCACCTAGAAATATCAAAGAAGTACAAAAGTTTCTAGGCCTCGCCAATTACTACAGGAGGTTTATAAAAGACTTTGCTAGAATAGCAGCACCATTGCATGTGCTGGTCAGGAAGGAGCAGAAATGGAAGTTGGAAAAGAAGCAAGAGGAGGTGTTTGAGAAACTCAAGGTAGTGTTTACCATAGAACCTATCTTGGCAATCCCAGATATTAATAGGGAGATAAGAGTGGAAGCAGATGTCTTGTAAGGACTTAGACTGAGACATCTTAGAACTACTCCTAGTCTAAGTTGACAAGGAGAACTCAATGGAGTTCCTGTTAAATTTCCTATACTACTTATACAACTACTATATGGTCTGTGCACTATCTTCCTATGGTTACCATGTGACTTAGTCATGTGACATCACCTGACTGTGACTCATAACCCTGTGACTCTGTGACATTTAGTTATGTGATACTTTCTCATGCTCTATCTGTTATGAAAGCCCCGAGCAGGAAAAAGTCTCCCATGCATTCAAACACTTAGTCCAAAACCTCAAAGTGTACAATGGGGTTGAGATATAAATAGCAGGGGAACTTAAGAAACCAAGTCATGTGATAAGGTCACAAGGTTGTAGAACATTCTGGAGAAACAGGTGATCGTGGACTAGTAGTGGTACAGCTACTATAAAAGTAGTATAAGTAGTAGTCCAATCCAATGAAGAACTCTATCAAGTTCTTCTTGAACATCCACCTAGGGTGATGTTATGAGAGTCCCAAACAGGAAAAGGTTTCCCATGCATTTGAACACTTAATCCAAAACCTTAAAGCATACAACAGAGTAAGGATATAAATAGGGTGGAGACAGTAAGTCAAATCACGTGACAGGGTCAGGTGATCATAGAACATTCTGGAAAGAGCATATGATTGTGGGGCTTTAGGGTACAGCCACTGTAGTAGTAGTATAAGTAGGGCTACAATCCAATAAAGAACTCCATTGAGTTCTTCTTGAACATCTACCTAGGGTAATCACTAAAGGCATTCACTGCCTATTGATAACAGGTGATCACTAAGGACACTCACTGTCTCTTGATAACATAAGAACTCAATTTCCAATGGTGACCTCGCATCTTGTGGCCTTACCACCCACTTACTCTCACATCTTCCTTGCTAGTGAGCACAGTGCTCACAAGCTTTTTGGATAGCGGGCCCTAGCTGTAAAGGGGACTTCTCAGTCAGTTAGGGACTGAGGGAGGAGACAAGATACCAAGTCCAGGTATCCTGCTCGAGTCCTGACCTCACAATTGGATGTTGCTCTTTACTTCTTTCTCTATATAAACTCCATGCTACGTTCCATTGTGAATGGTATACACAGGAGATTGGTGGTTATTCCTTAGGAAGCCACTTAGTGTAGGGGTCCTCTCCTTAGGGGCAATTGTATACCAAATTTGATTAGGGCAGTAGTCAGTAAGGTGGTAGGAATCCAGACAGGTGAAGATTGTGTGCCCTGTTGGATATAGGTTAGCAACCCTGGATCAAGAATCATCAGAGTACAAGTCATCACCATCACCATCACCATCACCACCACCACTATACAATATGTCCCAACAACAACAGGGGAAAACCCCTTCAGTATCTGTCCCCCACCAAACCAGAGAGGAACAACTCCTTACTATGATTGCCACTCTGCAGCAGCAGGTTAACACCATGCTCCTCCAGCAACAAGGGAGCAGAGTAGAGGTTGCAAGGCCTCAAGTCTTTAGTGGGAAAATGGAGGAGGTGAGTGCATTTGTGAACACAGCTTGACTATATATCAGAATGAAGATGACAGAGGAGGTGGGGGCAATCCAGGTAGTCTAGGTATTATCATACGTGCAAGAAGGAATAGTGGAGGCATAGAAAGATAACCTGTTGGATGAGTTAGCAAAAGGAGAATCAGAGGTGAAGTCAGCAGAGCAGTTGTTCGCAAAGATAAGAAATGACTTTGGAGAAACATCAGAAGAGAAAAGAAAGATAGAGCAGCTAAGAACAATTGAGCAGGGGGAAAGGACCTGCGATGAGTATGTACAGAAGTTTAAAAAGGTCGCTAGGGGGAGTGGCTATGAGGGAAGACCCCTCATCGAAGAATTCAAAAGGGGATTGAATGGGGACCATCAGAAGGAAGTTGGCCAAAGCAGAGGAACTGCCTACCACCATTGGGGAGTGGCAGGAAAGGGCAGTAAGATTGGACAGGAATCAAAGACAAAGCAGGGCAGAAGAAAGAGTACTGGAAAAAAATGCAGTGTACCCAGGGGAAAATGCACAGCCAAGAGGAGGAGGATCATACAGAGGAAGAGGGGACAGATAACGTGGAGAATGGGAGGAGGATACAGAGGAGGTAGTGGTGGAAACATGACTAATAGGGGGGGAGCTCAAACAGGTCCAAGGAGAGACCCAAATGCAATGGATGTAGATAGAGGAAGAGAAGGAGATAGGACATGCTACATGTGTGGAAAATGGGGCCATATGGCCAAAAATTGCTGGGAAAGACATAAGGGAAAGGGTAGTAGAAACGCTGCAGGAGTTGGCAAAAGAAAATGAAGGACAGTGAGCTCTCGGCTGGCCTCCAATAATATATACAGTGTATTGCGCCTGGAAAAACTGGGCAATAAATTGATTTCCACCAATACAACTGAGAGAGTAAGAGATATATAGTGCACACTACAGCCGTTGAGGGAAGTCTGGCTGAAAGTAGGGTTAGAGAAGCTGGAGAGTCATGAAGGAGTAGCAGTGAAGGCATTGTTGGATAGCAGTGCAATGGGTCTGTTTATGGACACAACCTTTGCAAAAGAAAAGGAGTTTAAGATAGAGAAGCTAAAAAAACCCCTCTTAGTTAGGAATGTGGATGGAACAGTGAATGCAGGAGGAGCTATAATGCACCAGGTTGAGTGCAATATGTTCTTCAAGGGATATGTGGAAAGAGCAAGAATGGACATGTGCAACTTGGGAAAGACAGAGTTGATACTGGAAATGCTGTGGCTAGCAGCCCACAACCCAGAAATAGATTGGGAAAAGGGAGAGGTGAAGATGACATGTTGCCCACCTATATGTGGAAAAAGAAAGCAAGAAGGAAAGGAGAAAAAAGTGAGAAAGACAGAAAAGAATGAGAACGAGGAAGTATTAAGAGAACTGGTGCCTAGAAGATTCTGGAAGTGGAAGAAAGTATTTGAAAAAAAGAAGTTGGAAAGGATGCCAGTGCAAAAGGCCTGGGACCATGCCATAGAGCTCAAAGAAGGGTTTATGCCAAGAAAGAGGAAGGTATACTTACTATTGAGAGAAGAAAGAGAGGAAGTACAGAAATTCATAGAAGACCAATTGAGGAAAGGATACATCTGACCCTCCAAATCACCCCAAACATCACCAGTACACTTTGTGGCAAAAAAGGATAGCACATAGAGGATGGTGCAGGATTATTGACACTTAAACTAGTGGACAATAAAGAATGGATACCCTCTACCCCTCATTGCAGATATATTGGATGGAGTATGAAAGAGGAAGGTGTTTACAAAATTAGACTTGAGATGGGAATACAATAATATCAGGATCAAGGAGGGAGATGAATGGAAGGCAGCATTCACAACATATATTGGAGCATACGAACCTACTGTCATGTATTTCGGGTTGACAAACTCCCCAGCTACCTTCCAAGCAATGACAAATGACCTGTTCAGAGACCTCATAAACCAAGGGGACACAGCAACTTTCATTGATGATATTTTAGTAGCCACAGATACAGAGGAAGAACATGATGAGTTGGTAGAGGAAGTACTAAGGAGACTGGAAGAAAATGATCTGTTTGTAAAGCTGGAGAAATGCAAATGGAAAGTAAGGGAAGTAGAATTCCTGGGAGTAGTAATTGGCCCAAAAGGAGTAGAAATGCAGAAGGAAAAGGTGGAGGGAGTCCTGAACTAGCTGGCACCTAGGAATATCAAAGAAGTGTAAAAGTTCCTAGGTCTTGCCAATTACTACAGAAGGTTTATAAAGAACTTTGCTAGGATAGCAGCACTGCTACATGCGCTAGTCAGGAAGGAGCAAAAGTGGAAGTGGGAAAAGGAACAGGAGGAAGCGTTTGAGGAACTCAAGGCGGTATTTACCATGGAACCCATTCTGGCCATCCCAGACATTGATAGGGAGATGAGAGTAGAAGCAGATGCCTCAGATTATGCAACAGGGGGGGTGTTGTTGACGAAGTGCGAAGATGGCAAATGGAGGCCAGTGGCTTTTATCTCTAAATTGCTAAACACTACTGAGCAGAATTATGAAATTCACGATAAAGAGATGTTGGCAGTAATAAGATGTCTAGAAGCATGGAGGCATTATTTGGAAGAAGCAAAACTCAAATTTGAAATCTGGACAGATCACAAAAACCTCCAGTATTTTATAATGAGTCAGAAATTAAACTGAAGACAAGCAAGATGGGCCCTATACCTATCATGGTTTAGTTTCACATTGAAGCACGTTCCAGGAAAGAGCATGGGGAAGGTGGATGGATTAAGCAGAAGGCCAGACTGGCAGAATGGAGTGGAAAGAGATAATGAGAATCAGAAACTAGTGAAGCCGGAGTGGATTAGGAAAGCAAAAACAATAATAGAGGAGGAAAACCTAAAAGAAAGAATCAGGAAGGCACAGGAAGGGGATGAGAAAGTCATAAAAGCAGTAGAGGAGCTGAAAAAGGCAGGAATCAAGACACTGAGAGACAAAGAATGGGAAGTAGAAGATGGAATAGTAATGAAAGAAGAAAGGATATACATGCCAGAAGGGGACCTCAGAAGGGAAATAATACAATTACACCATGACACCCCAGTAGGAGGGCATAGAGGGAGATAGAAAATAATGGAGTTGATTGGCAGGAATTACTGGTGGCCAGGAATAACAAAAGAGGTAGGAAGATATGTGGACGGATGTGATGCTTGTCAAAGATACAAGAACCAAAGTAAGGCACCAGCAGGAAAGCTAATGCCCAATGCAATCCCAGAAAAACCATGGAGTTATATATCAGCAGATTTTATCACCAAACTGCCCCTTAGCCCAGGGATATAATGCAATCCTGGTAGTATGTGATTGTTTTAGTAAAATGGCCATTTTATAGCAACAATGGAGAAAACGTCAGCAGAGGGACTTGCAAAGCTGTTTTGGGACCATATATGGAAGTTGCATAGGGCTTCCAGAAAGCATCATATCAGACAGGGGAGTGCAGTTTGCGGCAGGAAATGATGAAGGAGCTGAATAACTTACTGGGGAATCCAGACAAAACTTTCAACAGCCTATCACCCCCAAATGGATGGGCAAACAGAGAGGATAAACCAGGAGCTAGAACAGTACCTAAGAGTCTTCATTGATCATAGGCAAGAGCAGTGGCCAGATTGGTTGGGAACAGCGGAGTTTGTATACAATAACAAGGTCTATGCAGCAACAAAAACATCGCCATTCAAAGCAAATTACAGTCAAGACCCAAAGATGGGATTTGAAGGAAGAAGGAAGGGGAAGTACAAAGTGGCAGAAAAATTTGTAGAGAGAATGAGAAAAATCCAGGAGGAAGTGAAAAGCAGTGTTAGGGAAAGCACAAGAGGAGATGAAGAAGTTTGCAAACAGAAAGAGAAGGGAGGAGGAAGAATACAGAGTAGGAGACTTAGTACTACTAAGCATGAAGGATTTGAAGTGGCAAATGAAAGGAAGAAGATTGGAGAAACTGACCGAACGCTTTGTAGGCCCCTACAAAGTAAAAGGAATCATCTTGAGTAACACGATAGAGTTAGAATTACCTAAATCTATTAAAATACACCCTGTAGTTAACATAAGTAGAGTATGACTCTATAAACCACAGGTGGAGGGACAGAAGAAGATACCACCAAAACCAGTCATCATCGAGGGAGAAGAGGAGTTTGAAGTAGAAAAAATTCTAAACAAAAGAACGATTAGAGGGAAGGAAAAGTTCCTGGTGAGATGGAAAGGCTACATGGCAGAAGAAGACACCTGGGAAAGTAGAGAGAACTTGGAGAATGCAAAGGAATTGGTAGAAGAGTTCGAGAGAGAGTACAGAGAAGAAGTTGAAGAACTAAGGCAACAGGAGCAAGAGGAAGAAGAAAAGGAGTTCAGTTGGGAACTACCTAGAGAATTCATGGCAAAACTACTATACAGTTGGGGAAGAAAAAGATATGAAAGGGAAAGGGAGAGAAGATGGGACGAAAACTGGGATTGATGGAAAAATTCCTCAGGATGAGGAAAACTTGAAGGGGGGGCCATGTTATAAGAGCCCTGAGCAGGAAAAAGTCTCCCATGCATTTGAACACTTAGTCCAAAACCTCAAAGTGTACAATGGGGTTGAGATATAAATAGCAGGGGAACTTAAGAAGCCAAGTCACGTGATAAGGTCATGAGGTTGTAGAACATTCTGGAGGAACATGTGATTGTGGACTAGTAGCAGTACAGCCACTGTAAAAGTAGTATAAGTAGTAGTCCAATCCAATGAAGAACTCCATT
>JAHTMQ010000138.1:0-34700 GCA_019327925.1 Leucocoprinus sp. KB1807203
GGCCCTTGGCTTAAGGGGACTTTGCAGTCAGTTAGGGACTGCAGGTGGAGATGCGGTACCAAACCCAGGCATCGTGTTCTAGACCTGACCTTGCAACTGGGTGGTGTTATTAGTTACTGTTTTCTTAGTAAAAACCTTGTGCTGACTCCATTGTGAGTAGTACATGCAGAGGAGTGACAGTTACTTCTAGAAGGCCATCTAGAGTAGGGATCCTCTCCTTGAGGTGATAGTTTAACCCTATTATTAAGGCAGTAGTTAGTAGGGCAGTAGGCACCTGGCTGGGTGAAGATCTTGTGCCCCAGCAGACGTAGTTGTAATTAGCAAGAATCAACATTACTTCCGTACCCTTGCAGAGATGTAGCACCATGTCTTTGCAACAATACAATTCATTAATGAGCAACTTGCTCAAACAAAAGCATGCCCTTACTTCATTAAGGGCAAAATTAGAAGAAAAGAAAGAACGAGAATGTTGGAGTTGCAAAGGGTTTGGGCACCTGGCCCAAAATTGCAGGAATAAGAAAGGAAAGGAGAAGAGGGGAACCAGCTCCCCAAAATAAATTTGAAGTGTTGTCAAGTAGGGTGATGCAGTGTGATGTGAAGGAGAGGATGATAAGGAAGCAGGAGACAGTGAAAAGTAGAATGTTTTAAGTGTGGAGAAAAGGGACACAAGTGCAGAGAGTGTCCTCTTTGGAAAGGAGAAAAGAAGTTGCAAGTGGTAGAAGAGGAGCATGTGTAGGCCATGCCATAAAAGGCACAGCAAAAAGAGTGGAGGAGGAGTCAGTCACTGTCCTATGATAAAAAGCACAGGAGCACTGTGGAGAGGGCATTCCAGATGAGGCATGCCTGTTAGAGCTGGGGTGGTATACAAAGGAAGTGATAGTATTATATGTGGAGTGTGAAAAGGTGTGGATGGAAAGGATGCCATATGGAGGAGAATAGAGAACAGGGAGTGATTTCAGACAGGCAGAAGTGGTGTGGATGTCAGAAAAGGAAGGAGACAGAGGCAGTGACCCCAAAAAGGGAAAGGTGCAGCAGAGCAGTGCATCAGGCAGGAGTCCCAGAAAGTGCAGCAAAAGAGGAGGGTAGACAAAGGGAGGTCAGATGAACCTTCAAAATGCTGAGAGAAGTGTGGTTGAATATTGGGATAGAAAAGATAGACACTCATGAGGGTGTTGCAGTAAAAGCACTCTTGGATAGTGGTGCAACAGGGATGTTCATGGATAAGAGGACAGCAGCAAAACATGGGTTTATGCTGCAGAAACTAGAGAGACCCATAATGGTCAGAAATGTGGATGGGACAAACAACAGTGGAGGAGCCATTACACATCAGGTAGAAGCAAATGTGTACTACAAGGGTCATGTAGAAAGGATGAGGATGGATGTATGTGACTTAGGAAAAACAGAAGTAATACTGGGAATGCTGTGGTTACAGGCACATAACCCAGAAATCAATTGGGAAACTGGAGAAGTAAAAATGACGAGATGCCCACCTTTATGTAGTAGAACAAGACCAAGGGGAGTTGAGAAAGGAAAAAGGGTAGCAACCCTAGAGGAAGAGAAAATTGTCAGATGGGCAATCAATGACAAGGAAGATTGGGGAAGAGAAGAGGAAATTGAAGAGGACCACAGGAAAATTGAAGAGTTGGTCCCAAGGAAATTTCTAAAATGGAGGAAAGTGTTTGGGAAAGTAGAGTCAGAAAGAATGCCAACTAGAAAAGTTTGGGATCATGCTATTGATCTCAAGGAGACGTTCAAACCATGGAAGGGAAGAATTTACCCTCTATCCAAAAATGAGAGAGAGGAGGTCCAGAACTTTGTGGAAGATCAACTGAGAAAGGGGTATATCAGACCATCAAAATCCCCTCAAACGTCACCAGTCTTCTTTGTGGGCAAAAAGGATGGGAGTAAGTGGATGGTAATGGACTACGCAACCTAAACAACCAGACAGTGAAAAATAACTACCCACTACCACTAATTACAGAGCTAATCGACAATATGGGTAGCAAGAAGGTGTTCACTAAAATGGATCTGAGGTGGGGGTTCAATAATATGAGGATAAAAGAAGAGATGAGTGGAAGGGAGTGTTTACAACATCATATAGGGTCCTTTGAGCCAACAGTTATGTTCTTTGGGATGACAAATTCACCAGCCACATTCCAGGCAATGATGAATGAAATTCTGAGGGACTTGATTAATGAAGGAAAAGTTGCTGCATTTGTAGATGATGTGCTAGTAGGGACAGAAACAGAGGAAGGACATGACGAGATTGTGGAAGAAATACTGAGGAGGCTAGAAGAAAATGACTTGTACATCAAGCTGGAGAAATGTGTATGGAAAGTGAGAAAAATTGGGTTCCTAGGAGTAGTAATAGGGCCTAATGGGAATAGAAATGGAGGAAGAGAAAGTAGACGGAGTACTCAGTTGGCCAGAGCCAAAAAATGTGAAAGATGTCAGGAAATTCTTGGGCCTCGCAAACTATTATAGGAGGTTTATCAAAGATTTTGCTTGAGTAGCAAGGCCTATAAACGTGCTGACGAGGAAAGATGTAAAGTGGCAGTGGGGAGTGGAACAGCAGAAAGCATTCAATGAACTCAAAAGGGTGTTCACAACAAAACCAGTATTAGCGCACTGGACTTAGATAAGGAATTCAGAGTAGAAGCCGATGTGTCAAATTATGCTACTGGAGGAGTACTATCAATGAAGTGCTCAGATGAAATGTGGAGGCCAGTCACTTTCATTTCCAAGTCTCTCAGTGATACAGAAAGAAATTATGAGATACATGACAAGGAGATGTTAGCAGTCGTTAGATGTTTAGAAGCATAGAGGCATTTCCTGGAAGGAGCAGCAACTAAATTCGAGATTTGGACTGATCATAAGAATCTTGAGTACTTCATGAAAGCACAGAAGTTAAATAGGAGACAAGCAAGATGGGCTCTATACCTGTCAAGATTTAATTTTACGCTGAAGCATGTTCCAGGAAGTAAGATGGGGAAAGTGGATAGTCTAAGTAGAAGACCAGACTGGGAAGTGGGAGTGGAGAAAGACAATGAGGACCAGAGGTTGGTAAAACCAGAGTGGCTGGAAGTAAGAAAACAGAGATGGTAGAAATAATAGTAGATGGAGTGGATCTATTAGAGGAAGTTAGGAAGTCAAAAGTAAAAGACGATGAGGTAGTAAAAGCAGTGGAGGAAATAAAGAGAGCAGGGGTAAAGATGTTAAGAGATGAAGAATAGAGAGAGGTAGATGGCATTATGTATAAAGAGGGGAAAGTGTATGTGCCAAAAGATGATAAATTAAGGGCAGAAATTATCAGGCTACATCACGATATGCCAGTAGGAGGACATGGAGGACAGTAGAAGATAGTAGAACTGGTCACTTGAAACTTTTGGTGGCCAGGGATTACTAAAGAGGTGAAACGATATGTAGAGGGGTGCACACTTGCCAGTGCAATAAAAACCACACAGAACAACCAGCAGGAAAATTAATGCCAAACTCAATTCCAGAAAAACTGTGGATGCATATATTGGCAGACTTTATCACTAAGTTGCCTTTAGCGCAGGGATACGATAGCATTCTAGTAGTAGTGGATTGGTTAACTAAGATGGTCCATTTTATACCAACTACAGAGAAAACATTGGCAGAGGGATTAGCAAGGTTGTTTAGAGATAATGTGTGGAAACTGCATGGGCTACTGGAAAGCATCATTTTGGATAGAGGACCCCAATTTGTGGCAGGGTTAATGAGAGAGTTAAATGGGATGTTGGGGATTGAGAGTAAATTGTTGATGGCATTTCACCCACAGACAGATGGGCAAACAGAAAGGGTAAACCAGGAGTTAGAGCAATACTTGAGAATGTTTATTGATCATAGGCAAGAACAATGGCCTAAATGGTTGGGAACAGCAGAATTTGCATATAACAATAAAGTGCACTCAAGTACTCAAATGACACCTTTTAAGGCAAATTATGGGCAAGATCCTAGGATGGGGTTCAAAGGAAGAAAGAAGAGGGAAATATAAGGGAGCAAAGAAATTTATTGAGAAGATGAAAGAAATACAGGAAGAAGCAAGAGTGGCGCTAGGGAAAGTGCAAGAGGAAATGAAGAAGTATGCAGACAGAAAGAGAGGAGAGGTCGACGATTATAAAGTAGGAGACTTAGTGATGTTGAGCACCAAAGATCTAAAGTACCAAATGGTTGGGAGGAGGACAGAAAAGTTGATGGAAAGATTTGTGGGGCCTTACAAAGTAAAGAAAATTGTATCATCAAATGCAGTAGAATTAGAGCTACCTGATACAATTAAAATACATCCGGTAGTCAATGTTAGTAGAATACATAGATATGTAGGGCAAGTAGAAGGGCAGAAAAGGGAGCAACCAGCTCCAGTAATAATTGATGGAGAGGAAGAATGGGAGGTAGAGAAATTTTGAATAAGCGGCAAATTAGAGAAAAGGACAAATACCTGGTATGATGGAAAGGATTCACAGCGGAATCAGACACTTGGGAAGGAAGGGAAAATCTGGGAAATACAAAGGAAGCAATTGAGGAATTTGAAAGAGAGTATCGACAGGACATAGAGGAAGTAAACCAGCAAGAAAGAGAAGAAGAAATATTTGAGAGGGGAGAATTGCCAGGGAGATTTATGGCAAAAAAGTTGTTTGGATGGTCAGATAAGAAATATGATGAAGAATACTGGGAAAGGTTAGAAAGAAATTGGAGACAATGGAAAGGAGGACAACCTAAGAAAAGAAGAACAATGGAGACGATTAAGGAAGAAGAAGATGAATCAGGGGTAAGAGAGTGGACAGAAGAAGATGATAAGGAGATGGGCAACATGGTTGACCCATACTATGAGTTATAGGGAAATCCTCGGACAAGGAAACTTAAGAGAGGGGTGGTGTCATGACTTGGCAAAATGGCTAAAGTCATTATTTACTTTTCTTTTCTTTTCTTTTCTTTTCTGGACTTACTACACAAGGATGGTGTCACAAACTTCATTCAGACCATAACTCCAGGAATACTTGACCGATTTCGATGATCTAAATGGCCACCAAAAGCCCTTAAGAAGACCTTTCAAACGGTACCAAAAACGTCTCAAAGAAATCAGTATTCACTGAGTTATCAGCAGATCAGTCAGTGATCATCAAGTCACCAGACACTAAATCACTGATATCTCAGGAACCGCTTAACATAATCATTTGCTTTAATGACCATCATGAAGCTCTCTTCAATGCACTTCTTTCGGCTATAAATAGATCCAGAGGCAATAAGATCCCATGGAGATACAAGGTCCTCAATATTTGCATATGATACTGATCTTTACCCATAGATTATCATCTGTCCTTGAATAGAACAAAGGACTGCCCTAAGATGGTTAGGTTATCTCTATTTCAAGAACAATAGCACTCCTATATATAGAACAATAGGTAGTGATCATGTGGTAGGCTGTTCTGGTACACAGACCACCACAATCATGTATTTAAGAACTGAATGTCTGAGGATAAACCTCAAACTTAACAACATCTTTTGCTGCTTGTCTAACTTTGCTTTTTTGAACACTTTGATTATCAAATCAAGCAATTACAAACCAGTAAGTGGCCATTTGTGATAGATAGAGCATGAGAAAGTATCATATAACTAAGTGTCACAGAGTCACAGGGTTATGAGTCACAGTAAGGTGACATCACATGGCTAAGTCACATGGGAACCATGGGAAGATAGTGCACAGACCATGAAGTAGTTGTATAAGTAGTATAGGAAATTTAACAGAAACTCCATCGAGTTCTCCTTGTCAACTCGGACTTGGAGGGTGATCAAGTTGTCTAGGCTAAGTCACTACAGTTCTCATAGTTCCAGTCTTGCAAGGATTTTCCAAATTCTCTTGGACCAGACTTGAGTAATGTTTTATAGTCTTTGGTGACTTTGTCTGATAAGAGTGCTGCTTTGACCTCCTTTAGGATTATCTCATCATTTATTGGCGTCTTATGAGTAGCCTCTAGTGCATTGATAGCAAAGAACTCAGGTTTTAGCAACACCTGGTTTGTATTGTCAAGGTCTGTCCCCATCTCATGGTCTGCTTGTCTGGACAAGGGGTCTTCCACCTGCATTGTCTTTCCCAGTTTATGATAGAGCACAAAGTCAAAATGAGTCATAAAAAGTGCCCATCTTGCTTGTCTCCTGGTCAGCTTTTGAGCTGTCCTGAAAAATATGAGATTCTGATGATCTGACCAGATCTCAACTTTATATGGATGTTCCTCCAAGTGGTGTCTGTATTCCTCTAGTCCCTGAATTACCACAAGTAGTTTCTTGTCATAGATTTTGTAGTTCCTTTCATGGACATCTAATGACTTGGAGAAGAAAGCTACTGGATGCCACAGGTTAGTTCGCATGTCCTTTTGTGATAAGACAGCTCCTGTTGCAAAGTTACTGGCATTGGTGGATAACTTAAAGGGATCTTTGTCATTTGGTATTCTCAGGACTGGAGCTGTAGTAAAGGCCTTTTTCAGTGCCTCAAAAGCATTCTGTTGCTCTTTGCCCCAAGTCCAGGTACTATCCTTCTTAGTCAAGTCAGAGAGTGGCTTTGACATCTTGGCAAAGTTCTCAATGAACCTATGATAGAAATTCGCAAAGCCTAAGAATGCTTGTACTTGCTTGACTTTTGTTGGTACTGGCTACTCTAGAACTCCTGAAAGTTTCTCCTCATCCATCTGTACTTTATTTTCCGAAATAATTACACCCAAATACTTGATACTACTTTGCTCAAAGAAACACTTTTCTGCTTTAGTGTAGAGGTCATTAAATTGGAGCCTTTTCAGCACTTCCTTGACCAATTGCCTGTGTTCCTTCAAACATGTCCCAAATATTAGAATATCATCTAAATACACCATTACTAGTTGTATGCAAATCAAGTCTCCCAATATGTCATTCATCATACTTTGGAAGGTCACTGGTGCATTGGAAAAGCCAAAATACATGACAGTTGCCTCAAAAAGGCCTCGCCTTGTAATAAACGCTGTCTTCCATTCATTCCCTTCTTTGATGTGAACATTGTTGTATCCCCACCTCAAGTCAATTTTGGTAAAGATTGAGGCTTTGCTAAGTGATTCAATCAAGTCAGCTATTCTAGGGATTGGATAGCAATTTTTGATAGTAATTCCATTAAGGGCTCTATAGTCCATAACAGGTCATAAGCTTCCATCGTGCTTCTTTACAAAGAAGAATGGAGCTGCTATAGGGCTAGTAGATAGTCAGATATATCCCTTTCTGAGTTTCTCACTGATCCACATATCAAGAGAGTTTCTTTCCACTAGAGAGAGTAGATAGACCTTGGCTGGTTTGGGAAGCATTGCATCTTCCACAAAGTCAATTGCATGGTCATACAGTTTCCATATTGGCATTCTCTCTGACTTATTCTTTGAAAACACATTCCCATACTTGTGTAGCCATTCTGGCATATGAGCCTTCCAGGTCTTTGTGTCTTCACAATCTGAGTCTCCATATTGGTCTCAATTGTTGAGTATAGCTGCAATCATCATCGCCTGCTGATGACTGCCTGGGTCAGTCATGTCTGCCCAGCTAAGAATATGGTTGTCGGGGTCCTCATCTCCTATGTTGTCCAATGAGGAAGATCCACTGACATCCAGTTTAAGGTGAAGTTCATTAGCTCCTGCTTCTACATCTTGTATTTTATGGGCTTTACTAGCATATGTATCTGGGCACCTGGTGAACTCCCATTGACCTTTTTGCCAATCAATATTTGGATTATGCTTATACAAGTACAAATACCCAATCATCATCTCTTTATTCCCTAAGTTGGTGACAAAGAGGTGCTGGGTCATCTTGTGATCCAATTTCTATATAAGTTTGGACATACTCAGTTATATATCCTGCCTTGTTGGGAGTGCCATCTGCATTGATTACACAATATAGATTTGCCAGTTTATAAGTTACCAGGTTATTATTTTCTACAACAACTCTGTTGATGAAGTTTGTGGTGGCTCCTGAATTAACTAAAGCCTTGGTCTGTACTTTCTTTCTGTATACCCAAAGTGTAACTGGAATTTTAAAGGAGGTAGTCTTGTTGCATACTATATTATTACAAGATTCCAGTACTACTTCCAACTTTTGCGAGCTAATAGAGGGTACACTTTCCTCTGACTGTAGATCACAGACATTATACTCTACAGTCCCAAGGGAAAATCCAATTTGGGTGTCCCCTTTCCCTTCCCACTTGGGGGAACAGGATCAGGGATTTCCTCAATTGATGCACTATTAATTTTGACGTCCTCAGGAGGGGAATCTGGGTCATCACTATCTTTCTCCAACATCTTCATCAGCCATGCTCTAAATGACTGATTTTTATTCTTGCTTGGACCCGGTGGAGATGGTTTCTGAGAAGAGGTCTTATAAGGATGCTTGTCCTCATTACCAGGCTTGTCATAACAATCTACTGTATTGTGTGTCTTTGACTTATTCTTAAAGCCTTTTCCAGCACATATCTGACAGTATCACAAGCTCTTCCCTTCCTTTCTCTGAATCTCATCTATTTCCATTGCATCTGGGTCCTTCTTTTCTCCACTCTTCTCTCCAATTGCCTCTGGACCAAATATTGCACCCTGGGCCTTGTCCAGATGTAAGGCCTTATATGCTTGCATCAACAATTTGAGGTAGTCATCCCATGTTTTTGGAGACTGATTTGTAATTTCATAGATGACAAGTACATTTCACAGCTCATCAGGAATGACCTCCTTTATTTTGTTGATGTAAACTTCATTACTATAGTTGACAATTCTTGCCAATGTCCTGTATCATTCTGCATACTTGACAAAGTTCTTTCTTGCTAGGTCCTTGTTGACCCAGAGTGCCATTAATTCCTTCTTTGCTCCCTCCTTGTCATCTTGTTGTCCATAAATATTTTTGAGTTCTTGGGCAAAGTCGCCCCAAGAACCAACACTTAATCCTGCCTGAACCTTGTCATAATATGATTTCATATATGTGCTGGTGGGAGCATGTAAACAGGTGAGGGCACATATGATTTTCTGATTATCTGATATAATACCAGATGCTGAACAATAGAGAGCAATCTGGCTCAACCAATCATGCAGATGCATCTTATTTTCAGAGCCTGCAAATGTTGGTGGCTCTGGCACCTTGGTTTTAGAGGCGATATTTCCTCCAGGGAGCCTTGTCAGCTCTCCCCGAAGATGGGTGACTTCTGCCTCCAAAGTTGTAATCCTGTTGTATGCAGTGGTCAAGGCACCATTATAATGGTTGATTGCTCCATTGAGCACCTGGTCAATGTAGTTCTTGAGAAGGAGAGAAGTTCCTTGATGTGCATTTTGCAGCATCTGTATCTCAGTCTCATCCTAGGGCATGTGCTCAGTGCTTATGCCATCTTTGACAAGTGTATTCCAATTCTCAGCACTGAAATCAGAAAAGGAAACAGTAGTGGTAAAGTTGTTGAAAGTCAACATATCTATTTAAGTAATTAATTACGGTTCTTGAGTATGTTTTCAAGGAGGTAAAAGAAAAAAACATCCAAATTTAGCCTCTTAATACCATTATGTTACACCGAATACCATTCCAATAATATTATGTCTATGGAATAGTGATATTGAGCTCTAGAAGAGCTTTACAAATCTCTGGTACTCTAGTAGCTGGTTTGGAAAGATCTACATCCTTTAGATGCTTACAAGCGCCTTTCAGTATTCTCCACTCCTTAGCTGTAAGCTTGTGACCAATTTTGTCTAGCTCTATAATTACATCCTACAGTCGATTGAACCATTTCCACAGTGAGTTATACTGTGGATCCTCAGCCCAGGTCTTGCTTTCACTCATTTTAGTAAAAAATGGTGATATGTGATCCAAGGTGGGTTCTAGGAGTTCTTTGTACTCCTTTATGTATAATAACTTCTTTGTTTTGTGAAAATGTAATGTTGGGGGGCAGGATGCAAAGTAGAAATCATCTACTTTGTGCCAGCAAGGGTCTGCTTTGACAAGTCTATATAGAGTTTGGTGGATGGAGTGGGTTCCATTCCTATCCTTTCCAGCAATGACTTTTCTATCACACTCTCCTTTTTCAGCAAGAGGCATTCAGCAAGAGTCTTAGTGTTTCTGATGGCGGGCATGGCTTGGGGGCAAAAGTAAGCACAACATCCCTAGTTCAGTAGATGAAGTGTAGTAGGCAGAAACTATACTACAACTATACTAAAAGTGTCCTTCCAACGATGTAGGTCCTATCTTGAGGGGAAAGTTCAATGTTATGTCCAGTTTCTCACACTGGCTCATGGAGGAGGAATAGGGGTCTCAGAGTAGTTCCAGCCACCTGCAAGGGTTTTTTGGAAATATTTACACAAATCCAAAGTCTTTCAGGACTAGCTGTAATACATGAGCTAGTCTGCTCTCAATAGTTTGAGAGACAGACCTTTCCCTTTATGCCTGGGGTCCAGCCTACTATAGAGATAGGTCCTTGACAGAAACCCACTCTGAGCCCTCAGTCAGTCATCTGTCCTGTAACAGAAACAGAGACACCCTCAGGAAAGTCATCTTGTCCTGTAACAGAGACAAAGAGACCCTCTTATAGCCCTCTAGACCCACATCTGGAATGAACACAACCCCATGTCCTTTGCAGAGACAATGGGGACAGAAAACAGTAGACTTAACAAACTATCACAAATGACCACTTACTGATTTGTGATTGCTTGATTTGATAATCAAAGTGTTCAAAAAAGCAAAGTTAGACAAGCAGCAAAAGATGTTGTTAAGTTTGAGGTTTATCCTCAGACATACAGTTCTTAAATACATGATTGTGGTGGTCTGTGCACCAGAACAGCCTACCACATGATCACTATCTATTGTTCTACATATAGGAGTGCTATTGTTCTTGAAATAGAGATAACCTAACTGATCTTAGGGCAGTCCTTTGTTCTATTCAAGGACAGATGATAATCTATGGGTAAAGATCAGTGTCATATGCAAATATTGAGGACCTTGTATCTCCATGGGATCTTATTGCCTCTGGATCTATTTATAGCCGAAAGAAGTGCATTGAAGAGAGCTTCATGATGGTCATTAAAGCAAATGATTATGTTAAGTGGTTCCCGAGATATTGGCGATTTAGTGTCTGGTGACTTGATGATCACTGACTGATCTGCTGATAACTCAGTGAATACTGATTGCTTTGAGACGTTTTTGGTACCGTTTGAAAGGTCTTCTTAAGGGCTTTTGGTGGCCATTTAGATCGTTGAAATCGGTCAAGTATTCCTGGAGTTATGGTCCAAATGAAGTTTGTGACACAATGTCCTTAATATCGCACATGCAAATGAAAGCAGTTGTAGTGGTTCACATAGATAAATTATTGTACTACCGTCCTGAATTGAATTATGTTGTGATTGAGTCTATGGAGAGCACCTCATGACAGCTGGACCATGACAAGACCCTAGATGGGGATGATTATTTTCTGAGAGAGGTTACTACGAGCAACAGCATTATGGACATGGGTGATACCCTGGACCCAGGCCTTGAGGATTTAAAGTTCCTCAGGGGTATACATGCCAGACTCTAAGGAGACATAAGAAGAGTCATCAAAATAGATTACAGGTTCACAGTCTGTTGAGGAAGCAGAGGCCTAATCACAGGCAAGAGGCTGCTCAGGCAATGAGCCAAGAAAAAGAGCTGGTTTTTCATGCACAGTAGCAGTTGCAGTAGTGATAGTGATAGTTGGAGGAGGTGGTGGCTTTGAGGTGATTTTTGTTGAAGTTGAGCAAGTGCACTTAGGATCAAAATTACAAATATTAGTCAGCTTTTGCTTTTTTATCATTCTCTTCCTTCACAAAATATCAATATGTCTGCAGATACAGTATAAATATTCAAAATGTATGTATTTCTTTCTCAGCCATTACTATTTTGGTCAACATCTGAGGTGTGTTCACTTTGAGCCTTTTCTTAACCTTGGACTTATGTATAATATATAGTCTGTATTTTCATAGGTGAATAAACAAGCTGTCACCACATTCATCAATGTCTGAGTCTATACTTTCATAGTTTCTTTGAGGTAGTAGGCTTGGCATTGTGCTTGATGAAGACTTCATTGATGCTATCTCCAACATGAGAAAAGTAGCTGTTGATGCAGTCTCCACAACCTGTTGCTGGTAGAAGGGGAACATTTTTTATGTGTTCAGCCTGACAACAATAGACCTGGTCTTTTGCTTTCTAGAAGCAGTAACTAAGGCCAATGACAATGACATGTATTTCTAGGTGCAAGAACCATTCTAGACAGGGATAGGGCAAACTGGCAAACTTTGAGCCTAGCTCATAGACAGACAGCAGAAAGATGAGATGCTGCATGAACATATCTCCATTGTTTGCCATTGTAGTTGTCTTGTCAAACTGTATTAGTCACTCTTTTCTACTATCATGTCAATGTCACTATGGGCTCATAGGTTGCAATTCTGAATGCATCTGCACTTACAGGATGAATCATTCTGAATATGTTCAGCTGATTGTTTTGGTATTTAAAATAGTAGAATTCCCTGCACTTTATCTTCCATAGGACTCATTTTTGCAATGACAGCCATAAGAACTGTTGCTAGTATGATTGTTTTTGTTATTCTCTATGGATTCACATCTGGTGCTGGTTGTTATGAGTCACCTTGACTATGACCAGGAATGTGTATTTATAGAATGACAGACAAGGGAATCAAATTGGTAGCCTCTTGGCTGGTTGTAGAATACCATCAATGTAAACAAGGGCAAATTGTTATGGAATTGCATTGGGATTATGATTATTATCAATCCTAGACTGATAATGAGTAGATGGTAGAAGAGATGATAGAGATAAGAGATGAGAAAGACAAAGATGATGCAATGGATGATGTGTCAGCACATCAAGATTAGATTGGACTTTGGACTTAACCAGACTAATTATAGACATTGGACTATAGAAGAAACATTGGATAAACCTTGGGGTAATTATGGACAAACCTTATATTAGTTATAGACTTTAGGATAAATAGGGAAATCTTGGACTAACCCATTTATAGACTTTGACTCAACTAGTCACTCACTGTTACTTACTAGTACTTAGGATAGTAGTTTCTATGACATTACTAGTTAGGATAAATACAATCCAGAAAGAGAAGAGAATAGCAAGTTCTCTCTTTCTATAGTTTATCTAAAAACCTACTTCTCTTAGAACCCCACATTCTCTCCAGTCTTTAGATTAACTTGTGGAGTGTGACTAAAAGCCTTAACATTCATCCTTTTGATATAACTCTTCTAAAAACCTTGGCTGAACCCTTTGTAAAGAGGTAAGGAAATATCAAGTATTGACATAGGCTCAAGGTTGAAGCATATATTCACTCTCATGGTCTAGAGTCTTAACACAAATAGTATACTTGTATAAGTAGCTAGCACAATTGATCAAGAACCCTATCAAGTTCTCTTTGTAACCCTCAAAGACTTAGCTGCTGAGTCAACTTGACTTGAGTTGTACAACATCAGGGTAGAGAGAGTGTTGTTTATATCTGCCTCTGAGTTGTTCTGTTATTTGGTAACTTTGTGCAGATAGTACTGCAGATGGGCCAGAGCATTGGCTACAGTCTGAGGTATATCCATATGTAACATTTGCATGGAGTGGAATGTTTTGGAGGGTTGGCTGAGGGAAAAGAAAGGCATCCTGAGGGAGGCTGTCTACTGCATTCTACCAAGGCTCCATTTAGGAGATCCTAATCTGCTGTAAGAGTGACTAGAGTAGAGTATACTCCAGGAGAATCCTTAGTAATATTACACTCTTAAGTACATTACAACTCACCTCCAGGAGAATTCTTAGAGATTAGGATAAAGCTCCTGGGGTGTACTCTACAATATATATACTCCTACAGCTGAGACATCCCTGATCCTATAGTCCTGTTAGTCAGGATTAGGAGCCTCTGAGTTGAGCTAAATAGAATTAAATATTACTATGTAATATTTAATTAGGTGCAGGATTGCTCTAGGATATAAGTCTGGTATTTTAGGGGTGGCATTAGTAGGGTCCCCTTACATAAGTTGTAAAGACTCATAGTTCACCCTGGGTGGATGTTGTAAGGGGACCCTACCAACACTGCCCCTGGAATACTAGACTCATATCCCAGTATTGTAAGAACTTAGACTATGGCACCTTAGAACTACTCCTAGTCCAGGTTGACAAGAAGAACTTAATAGAGTTTCCATTCAATTGCTATATACTACTTATACACATTCTGTATTTACTTCTATTTACAAAGTCCTGTACATCTCTTTTGAGTTATTCCCTCTCATGCATCTGTTGATTTCCTAATTAAATGAAAAGAAAAGAAAAGAAAAGAAAAATAAATCATAACTTAACCATTTGACTATGTCATGACACCACCCTCCTCTCAAGATTCCTTGTCCTGAGGATTTTTACAACTTGTAGTAGGGATTGCAGATGTTCTCCATTTCATTGTTATCTTCTTCTGCCCACTCCTTGATTCCCAAGTTTTCCTGCTCAATTTCCTTCTCCTTCTCCTCCTTTATTGTTTCCATCATTCTTTGTCCTCTTGCTCTTCCTCCTTTCCATCTCCTCCAATTTCTTTCTAACCTTGCCTAGTATTCCTTGTCATATCTTTTATCTGACCATCCAAATAATTTCCTTGCTGTAAATCTTCCTGGTAATTCTCCTCTTCTGAATGTCTCTTCTTTCTGTTCTTATCTTCAAACATCTTCTATGTCTTGCCAATACTCTTTCTTGAATTCCTTAACTACTTCTTTTGCATTTCCCAAGTTTTCCTTTCCTTCCCAGGTATCAGATTCTGCTGTGAACCCTTTCCACTATACTAGATACTTGTCTTTTTCTCTAATCTGTTGCTTATTCAGTATCCTTTTGACCTTCTATTCTTTCTCTCCTTCAATTATCACTAGAGTCAGCTCTTTCTTCTTCTCCCCCTCTATTTGCCCTATATATCTACATATCCTACTAATGTTCACTACTGGATGTATCTTGATTGTACTAGGTAACTCCAATTTAACTACATTTGCTGATATGATCTTCTTTACTTTGTAAGGGCCTACAAACCTCTCCATCAACTTTTCTGTCCTTCTACCAACCATTTGATATTTCAAATCCTTGGTGCTGAGCATCACCAGGTCTTCTACTCTATATTCATCAACCTCTGCTCTCTTTCTGTCTGTATACCTTTCTATCTCTTCTTACACTTTTCCTAGTGCCACTTTTGCTTCTTCCTGAATCTCCTTCATTTTCATCACAAATTTCTCTGCTCCTTCATACCTCCCCTTCCTTCTCACTTTGAAACCCATCCTAGGATCTTGCCCATAGTTTGCTTTAAAGGGCAATGTGTTATGAGACAACCAAGAAGAAAACTATTTCTTGCACATTCATCAACTTGATGGGAAACATCCAAGAATACAACATGGGAAAGATATAAATAGTGTGGGAAGGATTATGTAAGATATAGATAGCTCTTAGTAAGGGTCATGTAATTGCAGGAGATAGGTGCACAGACCATCTAATATTTGTATAAGTACCTACGAGAATCCAATGAGGAACTCTATCAAGTTCTTCCTAAACAACCACCTTGGTTGAGCTCTGAGTCCTCATGACTTCACACTAACACTTGTATGTGACTTGCCAGGTGTGGAACCAAAGACCTTGCATTAGTGATTGATTGTGTGTCCATGTACAGAGGATCGGACTATTTTCCGGTGGCGAGATTGTGCTGGGTGTCATGTCAGGGATGTCATTGGTGTTATATATGGGACGCCTCTGCAACACTTAGGGAGGTTTTTTTTCACATCTATTACAAATAGCCCTAGGTCCAGATGTTCATGGCACATGTACATTGACCATAATTCATGTATTTGAGAATGGTGCCTGATACAGCCGATACTATCTAACATCAAATGAATTTGATCCCCCTTGTGATCAAGAAAGAGATTTTTCTATTGACATGACCCCTCCCCCACTTCTGCAAATCCACAATGACCATGTATTTGACTGGGCTTATCAACCAGTTTACCCCTCATTGGGCCATCCATGAGCTCGGGCTTGATGATGGGAAAACTGGCTTTTACATTGACACTATTGACAATGGCCACAATATCTCGCCCGGTCAATACCAAATGGCGGCAAGAGTGTTCATGCCATCATATTTCAGCTCAATGAACCACACTGACATGTGGAAAATATCAAGGCCCATGACACATGAGCTGGTCAGCCTAGATGATGAAATACTTCACTTGACTGGGAGGACGCAGCACACTCATAGTAGTTGCTGGTCTCCTTCGACAACCACTCCCATCCCTGCCTACCATAACAATCAATGATCATCAAATCCCTATCATCCATCACCTTGTAATGGTCTCAAGCTTATCCCACATCGCCACACTGATCCAGGCTTTTTTCAACCCTGTTTTCAAAATCTCCAATCACTTGTCAGCGACAAGAATGTATATACATTGTTGCAAAAACCAACTCGGCCCCAAGGCACCATTCAAGGAGGGAGAGGAGGGGACAAGGGAGTGCAAAGGTTCTTAGATACCATATCTTTAATTTCAAAGACTATGCTAATATTTCCACTACTCGAACTATTATAATCTTGACTACATACCAGGTTGTTGAAGCTTGCTCATCTATAATTTTATGTAACATCGAGAATTCAAAGAATTAGATTTTGAGGGGTTGCAAAATGCTGCCCCTCCATTTGGAGGCATGTTCGGAGCAAGGTAGAAGTACCAATCATGTTGGTCCATGGAGCACAAAATGTGGAGTTGCGTTGGATCAAAACTACAGTGAATTTGATTTGTTATACACTCAGAGCAATAAATTTACAATAATTTGGGACGTGTCTTCAGCTATATTTTCAACGTCCAAGACTTCAGCTCGACATTACTCCATCAGTGTTGTCTAGTCCATCTCACCTTTGACCCGAGAGAGTTGTAAATGGCTGTATTTTTTGGAAAGTGAGCTTGACTTCGAATTTCCTGGATGGTGTTCAATTTCAATATCTGCACCATATTCATGATCGTGCAAAACCAAAAATCCCAGTTCTTATTTAAGTTTAAGTAAGATAGGAGACAATTCCTTGACCACCGTTTAGTGGTCCAGAACGTTGGATTTCAGATCCCTTCTTGAAAAGATAAACATCGTTATGCTAGGTGATGATAGACGCTTTTCCATGCTTCATATACTAGTAAGAGACGGAATTGCCATTCAATCAAGTGTCCAATTGGAGTTCTGGTAATCATGGCAAGCGTTTTGTCTTGAGGCGAAAGAGAGTGCAAGAATAGTACGTACATCACTATAGGTACAACAACTATGTCCGTACCGTACAAAATTTGTTCAATATGCTTGAGATTTCCATGTGGGTGGATTTGTATCATAGCAAAAGCTTGTGTCAAACCAAGGAGCAGTAGGACAAATTAGGACCAAGCCATTAACAATAGTCGGAATTGGCTGCTTGATGTATGTGGAAGGAATTTTTAGAAAGCCCGAGGTGAGTTTGGGCTCGTGCATTGAAATGAACCAACATGCTTTTCACTCGGGTATCTCGTTAATTTATCCAAGAGTGCCATATAGTTGTCAGGGTACAGTTGATGATGAGCAATGATGTTACACTACTGGTAATGCATTGCATATATTCCTACTCAAATTCATGTGTCCTTGTGTGAGATTTTCTTATGATTTCGACCAGAGTTTTATTCTTTCCCCAAAAATAGGCGACGAGTGATGATGTATCTCTAGCTCTGTCCTTTGCTATCTTTAGTCTTGTTATTCGTTGTTGTTCAATTTACTTGCAGTTATCTCTTTCAAGAGCACTCGTTCCGATGCATACTACAATTTGGAATTTGCGATTTGCTCAAATTTAGATCTCTGAAACTCGCAAAATTGGTACAAAATTTTGGACGATCCCCACTCCTTTTGTCCATGCACTTTTTTCTGTCGTTAGGAGTATTTCCGCTTAACCATGACCACTTACTAAGAGGAAGGACCTTAGGCATATAAGATTTTCTGAGACGATTTGTTGAATGATCATATGTTAACAGGACATAGAGGCATGTTGGTTCTGTTAACAGAGTAGTATAATAATTCGAGTGGGCCTTTGATTGTCTAAGGTTACGCGTGACGAAAAAAGTAATCCCTTGTAATATTAGGCCTTGTCTTCATGCTAAGGCCCTTTCAGTCACCAGCTCGTTGAAAATTTAATCATCATCGACACGTGGGAGTCGTCCGACTTATCGAAGAACATGAAGATTGTTAGGCTGGTGAGCTTCTTCCGAAATAAGTGGCTCTCTCAGTGAAAGGAACAGGTGGCCGTTTGGCGTCGATGATGATCAGAGGGCACTTTTGGTGGATTTGGACTCTGGCACACCTCATGATTGTTTAACAGGCGGTACTATGCCTCCTTTCCTTTCCCTCATGGCACTGGAATTCCCAGACATCGGACCGAGCAGTTCCCACTGATATTTCAAACTTCCCTGCTATTCACTGTGAAATTATTCCCTCTATAAACTGCTGCCTTTGGTGCTCTTACATCCACAATCAATGAACCTTCTTCTCCAGTGTCTACATTCAATGCAATTTCTGTAACTGTGGCTGCCTCCCGCTATGAACAACGGTTAAAATTGATAGAGAGGTGGCGATATGTGACCTGGTTCAACAAAAGAAGTGGGCACGTCGTAGAATGTGATGGACTAGTAGCGAGGATATAAACTTGTTTTGTCTGATTACTGATTGTCTGGTGGCTGCTCTCGACAAGTACGTGTTTTATTTTCTCTGAATCGAAGCGTAGACAGAGGTCAAAGACCAAGGGCTGATTAATTTGAAAAAAGCAGTCTTCAGGATCTCTAAGTATCGAATCCTCCTGGTACTCAGTAACCATCATGGCTTATTGAGTGATTGAGATCAATTTGTCCAGGTGTGGAAGGTACAGTCCAACAGATCAAATGGAAAGCGTCTGATTAATTTGTACAATATCTCAAGTGGTTATTTGACTGGCTAATTCGCGAAAATTTTGTCAATTGAAACTTGACTACTAGTCAAGCCCAACGTCTTCATCCACAAGATCTCAATCGTCTTCCACACCTTCGTCAATCTTTTGTCCACGTAGAGTCCTCGGAATCAGAATATGTTTCCTACTTGATGAGGTTGTACCTGTACGATCTGAAGAACCACAAGTCGTTGGAGCTGGGACTGAAACACGGTATACATGAGCGCGGGAAGTAGGATTTATCTTTGTTGCTTGCCGAAGTTGTGCAAAATCAAGCTGAAGTTGGCGGGGGAAGGAGGGGAGTTGCCTCATGCGATATTCTGCATAGATCCGTCACAATTCAATGCCATTCAAGTACTGAACCAGTATTTCACAAACCTTCCCAAGTCTGAGCTACAGCAAACACTCCATAGATTATTCAAGGCGTCCCCACTCTGGCTTAGAGGGACTTGGACATTCTGTGTCCATGCAAGATATGAAACATCATAGAGTAGCATTGCCAGACAGTTGTAAATGACGATTGTGGCCGTTCTGGAGGTAGTGAATCATAGTATGACTCGGACACAGAGACGTCTGCAGGTATTTCTCCGTGTTGGCGCACTTGGATCCCAGAAAGAGCAGACGAGGAGGCTTGGGTTGGGACAGAGGGAACGAAGGATAGATGAAGAGGGTGCTTCTTGTACCATCTTGGGGCAGGATCGTGTCAAAGGAATCGTCCAAAAAGGAAGGAACTCACTTTGCCCAATCACCATTCTCAGTGCCCTTGGTAGCACTGATGAACGACTGACCCAGACCAAGCTTCTTGCCGCTCCAAGTGACCTCGAACGGTAGTTTGTTTACAAGGTAAAAAGTGAGAAGAGACAGAAAATGTAGTGTGGGTCATGACGGCGTTAATATGATCGGGAGGATAACCTGAAATCAAGATGTAAGACAAAGGATGATTTCGTAGAACGGGGGTTGCAGATACGAATCATAAGAAACGCACGTCGTATATCTCCTGGAACTGGCAGGATCAAGTTTCCAATTTTCCATTCTCCCTTCGTGCCAGCTTTACTCCCGATCGATGGCCTGCCTCCAACCTGGACAATATAAAAAAATTCAACAAACTCCTGCACCAGAGCGAGCGCGAGTAATAGCGGCCGATAAGTTGGCCAACTATTGAGCCTCTCTGGATGCATCACCAGGGGCATAAGAAGGAGAGGAAGGGGACTGGGGTTTGACCGCTGAAAGGGTCCTATGCAGAGATGAAAGCGTTTCTCGAAGACCACGGGGACGGTCTTGTTCTATCCAAAAAAAATACAATTAGTCGTGTTGAATGTATGAAAGTAAAAACAACCAGCTTTTGTCATTATCCCGCCTGAGCGCTGCAAGACCTGTGTGGATCTCTTCCACTTTCCGTTGCAAGTCCATAGCCTGTGCCCAGGAGCACGGATACTGTTGATGTGTTCAAGGGCCCGAGAAGCCCTGGCTATATGAGCATTCCGTTCAGCTGCATAGTGTTGGGTCCTGAGCCGAAAATCCCTAAGGCTATCTGGACGGCTGAGTTCCTGTATTTGATAGTAAAGCCAGCTTACTGAGTCCTGAGGCATGTTTTGTAGAAAAACTGACGTTGGATTTGCTCACATATCTTGCAGTCCATCAACGCTGCTAATAATGTAGCCAGATTACAAATCATTGCGCACTTTGGGAACAAGTATAGACATAATTACCATTGGTCTGTCAACCGAGGCTGAACGAAACTTATCAATTTTTTGACATTAGGTTAACGCTTAACATCTTCCTATTCACCACCCAAGCATCGGGAAGACTTGCTCAATGGCCTCAATTTCAGACACAAACATCTAGCGTCATCAATCTCATTGCAGTTTGGTGCTCAATAATCAAAAGTTGGCCATAAATCCGCTTCTGGCTTAGCATCCTCCAGTGTTCAAAAGATATATTAATATCTGACTGAGCAAGGTAGTCATCATCCCGATCGGTTGCATTCAGCCTCTCTAGCAGCGTAAAACTATCCCCGCGGCTTATCCGAAGTTTGATAGATCAAATGGTCCATTTTGCTGTTATAGATAAGTACGAGTGCGGCAGCAAAGACAAGCCGATCCCCGGCTTCATGGCGTAAACTGCGTCTCAGCGTATCGTCGTCCTTCACCTGAGCCAAGATATCTCCAGAATTCGCAGCGCTCACTACAGTCAAGATGACTCATAACAACTGGGAGAAGGTCTTACCTTTGGGTTTTGACAAAGAATGGGTTGTGAGAGTGATTTTAAATGCCTAGAAGTCAACAACTGTATCTGGCAGACAGGTATTCTGATAGGCTCTGCAAATGAAACAACAGGTTCATGGATGCGTTGCTTTGAGACTTGTTCGCCCGGAGTTTTGGTAAGTTGCACATTTTCGATAGCTTCGGCAACCCGGGTAGCGACTTCAGATTTGGAAAATCCAAGAAGAGTGACCAGTTCATCACGAGATGTTGCATTGAATAAGTTAAAGAGAGCCTTCCAACCCTCGGTGTCCGTCTCTGAAGCCGCTATCTTTCCCTCGGCAAACGAATACAATGACTCCTTCTCCATCGCATCCCGCAATTTATGAGCCCGTTCTGCCAATTTCTTTTCCGTAACCACCCGAAGTATATGGATGGTACTACTCTGGTTTTTACCCTGGGCATTTGGAAGGTTAGAGACGGTGACAAGAATTCCATTGAATGCGAAAGAACTAGACGCAGGGCGTCGAAGCCAGTGAGGCGACTGTTTAAGCGATAGTGCCGCATGCCGCGAGGGTTGAGTGAGCCCGGAAATATCAAAGACATCAGGTTTATTAACAGCTGCTTGGGTGGAAGATTCATTGGTGGATTGGACAGAGTGAATGCCGATAGTGCCATCGAAGAAAGCAGCGGCAAAGAGATCGGGATTACGAGGGCACCAATCGACTTGGAAAGCCCAATTGTCGTGCGAAGGAAGCTTTGATAGAATTAATCAAAGTCGGAGGGTCGATGGAAGGTGGATGACATACCTCGCCGATGATCTCCGACGTCTGAGGATTCCAGCATAGGGCATGATTATCTTTTCCACAAGAAAGGAGGAGGTCTGCGTCTTGTTTACACCATGATAATGACAGAACGCCTTTATCGTGACCAGTGAGGATCTGGGAATCGCGTTAGTAGGGCACGACGTGACAAGAAAGTGGTGAACCACCTTCTCAGGTGCGCGTGCATTACGAAGATCCCACACCATGATGATCGGTGACGAGTCGTCCTCAGAAGCAGTCACAAGTCGTGTGGCCTAGCAAAAGTCAGTATAGCAAGACTTTGAAGAGGCCGATGGACATGCATTATCCGGGTGCCAAGCGATATCGCTCATCCCACGTCGACCTCCAACAGCCAAACCGCCACCGATAGCCACTTGCCCTGCAAGCGTCCCAGCCCCTCCGCCGTAGGCGAGAGCAACAACTTCTCGCTTTCCCCTAAGGTCCCATACAACAGTATAGCCAGTACTGCTAGAGCCAGCAAGCACGTATTGAACTTGTTGATTCCAAGCGACCGAAGTAATCTCATCTAGCTTCGTACTACGAGAGCCAGGCGTAGGTGCATAGGGTTTGCTAGGGTCTTTGAGGTCCCAGACGTAGACCTGATCAAACTTGAGCTTAAAAATAACGATGACATTGGCACTATCAAGCATACCTCTCCGCTTACACCACCAGAAGCAAGAAGACTAGTCTGGATTGGATTGAAATCGAGGCCACGTACTGGACCAGTATGTGTCGTGTTGCGGAGAATCAAGGAATCGGACCTGGGTTCCGGTGGGTGAAGGGGCGAAAGTAAATGGAGACGAACATACCCTTCACCAGCAAGAATTTTTGAAGGATCCCACAATGCCAACTCACCGTTCTCGAGACCAGCAGCGATGACACCGCGAGGTCGTGTCGGGTCGACATAACCCCAGGCCAGGCGATTGAACCTAGGTCCATGATAATATATCAATAGCAATGGTCAATATCTCGTACCTAGAGGTGTCGGTCACTAAGCCCTTTGGTCCCTTAGCTGGATCGGCGCCCAGTTGGAATTCATCGTCGTCAAAAAAATCAGGAGCCCATATCTCTAACTGGCTCTCGTTGCTAAAAGACTCGTCGAGTGCACCTGCGACGGTGCCTGTAGCCAACAGAGGCAGTGATGCCGCTGGAGACCATGCAAAGGTCGATGTCCTACGAATTTCCTTGAATTTCATCAAGTTCAGACAAGATGGAAATATACCTGACACGTTTATCTCTTCCAGCCCGGCCCTCAACATCACGTGGTCGTTTCCCGTGACTTGGCGCTCTAGAGTCTGCCGTCTGCCATGATTTCGGCTGCAGCAACATGACCTCGAATACGTCTAAGACGGCCCCGGCTGTGCTGTTTCTTGCACGAAACAAAAAAAGAAAATGTGCCTTTTTCATCCTTGCCTCTTCCATGCTTGCCTTCACGAACCCGTAGCAACCCAGCTTTCTGGATCAACTCGTGGGAGGCTGAATATATCCTTTATCCGTTGTACAAACGCGGATGGGGCGTTAAATTCCATCCGAGACCCCTGATTACACCTCCTGTCAATGTTAGTCGCTTCTCCTGCTCCCACAATAATTATAATCCAGATTGTTGCAGGACAGATATGTTGCGTATCTCGTGACCGACTTTACCTTCACCAAATACAGCTGTGCGGCCCAATTTCTTGCTGACATTAATTCAATTTGTGAAGTAGAATCCGTATGTTCAGTTTCAGTTTTCGTCTCAACGTACGCATTCACTCGAAGCATCATCCCTCTACTTTTACCCTACACAATCACGGTAGATCACCGCAACTCACCCTTTACACTCAAACAATCCAAGCCTTTCGCCCTCGCTGGAACGAAGAAAATCCCTCTGCCGATCCTCCGCTCTCCCGCCGTGTCCCAGGAATAACCCGTCGTGACCTCCGCTTTGCCATTCTCCTTGAACAGCTCTACGACACATTTCTACACCTTGGAAAGGCCACTCAAACAAGAGGCACCCTGCTTGAACATCACTTTGATCAGCCCACCTGGGATTATCTTCTTGCCCGTTTCATAAAGTCCTCGCTGAATAAAAACCTATTCCTCGGTGTACCTAGAGGGCCGCCTTCGCCACTGTCTGGGCTTGCAGGTGCTATTGACCACCTGGAAGGTGAGAATGAAAGTGGGAACGATGTAGGAGATGGCACAATCTTGATTGATGCTCGCAACTCTTGTATCGATTCATAAATCAATATGCAAAAAGGGTTTCGACCATATGTCAACAAGTATATAAGTATGACCATATTACATGTCATAATAAGCAAATTTCCGCCTCCACTTCAGTCTTCACGATAGAAACAAATGATTCACTCGATTTCGCGCAACATGTATACAGGAAGCAGCCTTTCCTTGACAGCACCTTGGACGTTGAAGAAAAAATCCTGCTTGACAATGGACACAAGTGCACGCCCGTTTTTGCCACCAGTCAGCTCAATAGGCTCCCCGTAGAAGTTCTCATTGAGATCCTGTTGCAGTCAGTTATTCCGTCTCTTACCACTTCCGCTACCTCAACCGCCGCGCAATGCAGATTGTCAACGCAATCCGCCAGTACGCTGCAATCATCGAGCATTGCCCTGACATCATCCGCGCCATTGTCAGCATCCAGGCAGACGCCTTTGACTGTGCTACGCTACACTGTACGGAACACTATGTACAACCCGATGTTCCACCTGCAATCGCTTTGGCGATCATCTCTATCTGATAGACTGTTGCAACATCTGCTACTTTTGTTCCACTACTCTCCCCTCACAAATCAGGAAACATAAAGACTCTTCACCTCCAGTGCAGGGCCACAGAGCAATCTTCAAAGTTTCCAATTGGCAAATCCACCAAGCATCCTGAGCCTGTCTGGGCGAGACTGGACCTGAGACGAGGGATTCACAGCGGAGGCGGCTTCGACTCTACGATCGCCAGACGGTGGCCCAGAGTCTGGCAGTCAGTGGTCTTCCACAGTTGGATAAAACTACCAAGGAACCTAAGCGATTCATGGCTATCATCATGGCACCGGTTCTGCTCAATGGTGGTCGGCATGTTGAACACGGATTCTTCTGCCGCGGCTGCCGCGATGAAACTGACGTGAATACTCGAAAATCAAATACACGACAGGGCACATTACGGAATATGGACGAACAGTAGAGCAATATCTATTTCTCCCTGGCACAATTGTGCATGTTGATTGCGGAGCTCATCAAATTTAAAGTTATTCCCTTGCAATCTTAACCATGCCTTACCATGACCTACACCATTGAGATTGAGGGCCCTTCAGAATTCTTATCTTAGCTTTCTCAGGATACCAAATTGAGTGTGGCCATGAAGTTCCAATATAGTAAAACAGTCAAATACATTGTAGTGGTGTGCATGTGACACATACTATTCTCCTACGGCAAGTCATGTCTAGGTACTCCTCAAAATGACTCAAAGTAACAGAGCCTCACCCAACTGTGTTGCTGGTTGAACTCGCTCGGTGGGTTGGTTCCCTTTTCTTATTTGTCTCATTCATTTGGAATTCTAGTCCACCTGTCAACGCTTTCAATGTCGAGTATGTCTTGATCTAGTTGTTAGCATTGGTGAGACGTTGACGATCAAGATACTGGAATGCCTACGGCAAACTTTTCGACGACATCACTGAGGACGGATACGATGTTCGAGCTCTAGTTCTCTGCTCGGGTTTTCCCAAGATATTTACTGCAGGACTAGACCGTGTGTTCAACCGCTTCCGTCCCATGTGTCTTTAGCACTGATGCCTATGTAGTCAAAAAGCCGTCTATACCCAGTTTTGAGGGTGTTTTTCCAATAAAACAGGATGGTGCATGTGTATCCCTTGCCGTGCACAAGTTCATACAAAAGTTCCAAACTGCAATTACCAAACCTGAAAGTGCACCTTTCCCTGTTATCGCGGCCGTTCATGGTTCAGTCGTTGGGCTAGGCATGGACATTATGTGTGCGTGTGATGTGAGGTATGCTGCGGAAAATAGTACCTTCAGCATCAAGGTAATTTCCCTTATCGTTTACAATACGGAATAAGAATTGATACACGGACATATCTACACAGGAGTCAGATGTTGGGTTAGCGGCTGATGTCGGATCCTTGGCTTACCTGCCAAAACTCACCGGCAATCAGTCTCTACTTCGCGAGCTTGCGTACACAGCGAGGAATTTCTCAGCGTCTGAAGCTGAGAAGCTCGGTCTGGTATCACGGGTCGTCCCTGGGGGAAGAGATCATGTTGTTCAAGCTGCTCTGGAGTTGGCAAAAACGATTGCGGCAAAGAGTCCGATTGCGGTTAGCGGAACTGAGAGACTGATCTCGCATGCAAGAGATCATCCTGTTGAAGAGAATTTGGTGTATACGCAGAGCTGGAATGCGCATGCTCTCGTGACGAATGCAAGTTTTTTTTATTTTTTGACATGTTTGGGGGAGAACTGAAGAATCCTTCGTTAACCCAGGATGTGAAAGAGAACATCAGCGCGATGCAGGAACGACGGACACCGAAATTTGAACAGCTTCGAATTTTTTCGAAACTCTGACCGGACTAAGGTATTAAGACTATAGTGGACACCGGAGAACGCAAGAAAATTTTAGTAGTAGATATGATGTTTCAAATGTCGAAGTAAAGATGCGTATAATCAGCATTCCATCTCACCCAAGTGACACTTTGTATTTCACCTTGGTGTTTTGATTATCTTGCTAATCAGACCTCACTGTACTACATTTCATGTGTCTCATACAATGAATAGTGAATTCAAAATTCTGATTGGTATTGGAAGGAATACCGATTCTCGGGTTTTTACAATATTGAACCGTGTTGGTGCAGCCATGTGGGCCCATGGTATGCTTTTCATCTCTAGATCATATTATCTGGTCCGATGATCCTGTAGATCTGGAGAAGCAACAGTATTTTGTCGATAGGCAGCAGCGCCTCAACAAGACACATTGATTTCTTCAACTTACCTGTCCAAGCCCTTTGCCTTTGGTCGTCTACACAGCCTTTTTATGAACAGCTATTCTTGTTCTTGTCCTTGTTCATGACATGTGTACCTGCCTCGTGTTGATGTATAACCTAGGCTGTGCTACATAATTACACAGCTCTTCATACTCCATTTAACCCACTTTCAGCCCTATGGGGTTCTTCAGAAACGCTCACAATTTCATTATCGACTGTTCCGAGGATGATGAAACCAGTATGCAGGACGATCCGCGAGATATAGCCAACCAGGCGATTGCAAAAGCCTATGCTACTGCAGACATGCTACGAGACCAACCTTGTGAGTTGAAATCTTTCTTTTTTCAGACGATCTGACAGAAGAGATAGTGCTTGATAGTAATAGAAATGGGACAGAAATTCAAAAGGGGCAAGGTCGAGATCGTTTTACCGTCAGCTCTGGAGGCCTTGGTTCTACGGCGATATTTTCAGGGATTATTTCGGATATGTCAGAAGGCCATAAGAGGGATTTGGATGCAGAGCTTGCTAAGGCAAAAACAAAGCTCAAAGAACGATGCAAGAACAAGGAAGAACGGAGGGCTAATGGACAAGGTCGATTTGAACGTCAGTCTGATCAGGGTCAATCAGGCGTACCGGAAAGAGGCCCCAGCATGACGGGCGGTCTCTTGCAGCAACTACCATTGGATCCAAAAACAGTATCCGCGCCCTCTTCTAGTCCCCCTTCCCCTCATTCCAACCCTAACGACCCTGAGTTTTTTGAATTAAAGAGGGAAAGGGAGGGTTGTACTACTCCGAATCTATCGGTGAGAGGTTTAACATCCCACCGTCATTGGAAATCGTGGAAATCCCTAGTTGAGGATCCAAGTCGAAAGGTGAAGAAACTACGTTAGTAAGTTGATATGGGAAAGATTGTGCTTCCTTGATTATAACCAGACTATTTAATGTTGTTGATGTCACAAGTGTGACATGTTAGCAGGTAGGCTCCCACTAGGTGCACAGGTCTATGCTGCTTAGTCATTCATTAGTAATGGGATAAGTCTGGCAAATTCAACATGAAATGAGGTTTTCACCTGGGCCTCTGGCCCAACTTAAACTCTCTACTAATTCTAAGTAGAGTTAATATTGTGTTGAAACTAGTATGCTGTGCTCCCTTTCCACAACAGACTATGTAACAGCAGATAGTGTTGTTTATCAGCTTGTTTTGCTCACTGTCTGTTTTGTATTGATTTTTCTTAGTTTTCACTGAGTTTTAATGAGTTTATTGAGAGTTTAAAGTGAAAAAGTGTATTGAAAAAACTTGGGGACAGGTATAGTTTCATACAATTTTGACATAACAGTGGGCAGTGTTGTCTGTCAGTACACTGTGCTCCCTTCACTGAATTTTATTGAGAATCTAGAGTAAAAAACTGTGCTGACAAAAGCTTGGGGACAGGTGTAGTTTTATTCCAAATTTTTCTGATTTTTCCTGAATTATTTGGTATTTGTAGAATTTATTGAGCATTGTTAGGTAAAACTTAGTTCTGATTATGCAAGGGCTAGGGTAACTCTACAACAGTCCATATAACAGTGAGCAGTATTAGAGAAAGAAAGAAAATGTAGAAGTAGGTAGAAGCACTGAAAAAGAATATTTTTACTGAATTTTACTGAGTTTTACTGATTTTATTGAGAAATTAGAGCAAAAAAGTCTACTAAAAAAAAGCTTGGGGACAGGTGCAGTTTCATCCAATTTTATTCCAATTTATTTGAGTTTTTCTTGAATTCTGTTGAATTTTGTAAAATTTATTGAGTAAAAAAAGTATATGTGAAAAAGCTACTTAGTCAGTTCTGTGTTAGTATCCCACATTTGGTCTTACATACTCTCTTTGTTCAATGTGAAATTACACAGGTTTAATTTACAAACAAATTTGACTCAAATAATACAACTATAGCCACAGCCTTTCTGTTAAGGGTATGGACTTAGGACTGAAGCTCTGACCCCAACCAATGATGATTGAAAGAAAAGAACTTGATAGAGTCCCCCATTGGACTTCTACTACTACTTATACAAATATCCCATGGTTTGTACACCTACTTTCTATAGTCACAAGACTATTACTAATAACTATATAGTTCTTACATAATATTGTCCTATGCTATTTAGATCCACCCTGTGTTATATTTCTGAAGATTCCCCATCAAGTTAATGAATAAGTGGGAGTATTCCAGACTGGAGCAGGAGGAATATTTTGAAGTAAAGGATAAAGCTGCTATTGAGTTTATTCCTTAGCTCTTCTAAGTTGATGCTCCTGTTCAGCCAAATCCATCTAGAAATGACACCTATATAGTCAAATGGTCAATATAAATCATAAAAGAAGTCCAGGTACATGAAAATAAAGATGGGCAGATCTCAGATATGGTTCTCATCTATGCTATAAAGTTTTTCAGAAAGGTATTACACTAATTCTAAGCTCTTCAGAATTTAGCTACTATTGCAAACTGACCTGCTTCCAGTAGTCTGAGAGATAAACCTTCCTCTTTATACCTAAAGACTGTCATAAGTTGCCTTGACTATGACCAAGGAATATCTATTTATAGAATGATGGACAAGAGAATTGAACAAGCAGCCTCTTGACTGGTTGTAGAATACCATCATACTATCAATGTAAATGAGAGCAAATAGTATACTTGTATAAGTAGCTAGCACAATTGATCAAGAACCCCATCAAGTTCTCTTTGTAACCCTTAAAGACTTGGCTACTGAGTCAACTCAACTTGAGTCACATAACATGTTGTTCCTTCTAAGAAGTGTCTTCATGCTTCCAAGCATCTAACTACAGCTAGCATCTCTTTGTCATATATTTTGTAGTTGCACTCTATATTACTTAATGACTTGGAAATAAAAGCTACAGGTCTCCATAGTTTGTCAGTGCATTCCATTGACAGTACACCCCCTGTTGCATAGTTTGAGGCATCTACCTCTACTCTAAACTTCTTATCTAAGTCTAGAGCTACCAGCACAGGTCTTGTAGTAAAAATCTCTTTGAGCTCATCAAATACTTGTTTTTGCTCCTCCTTCCACTGCTATTTTCACATTCTTCCTGGTCAATATATTCATTGGTCTTGCTATCTTTGCAAAATCTCTTATGAATTTCCTGTAGTAGTTAGCAAGTCCTAAGAATTTTCTAACCTCTCTGACATTCTTTGGCATTGGCTGGCTTAGTATTCTATCTATCTTTTCCTTTTCTATCTCTATTCTATTGGGTCCTATGACAATCTCTAAGAATCCAATCTTCTGCACTTTCCATATACACTTCTCTTGTTTCACATACATCATTCTCCTCTAATCTTCTCAATACTTCATTCACAATTTCATTATGTCCTTCCTCTGTTTCTGTCCCTACCAACATATCATCTACAAATGCAGCAACCTTTTTTTTGTTAATAAAGTCTCTCAGAATTTCATTTATCACTACTTGGAATGTAGCTGTCAAAAAATCCTATATGTGTTGTAAATACTCCCTTTCACTCATCCCCTTCCTTAATCCTCATATTATTGAACCTCCACCATAAGTCCATTTTTGTAAATACTTTCTTACTCCCTATATTGTCTATTAAATCTGTAATCAATGGAAGTGGGTAATTGTTCTTTACTGTCTGATCATTTAGACTATGGTAGTTTATTACCATCCTCTTGCTCCTATTTTTTTTGCCTACAAAGAAAACTGGCAATATCTGAGGGAATTTTGATGGTCTGATATATCTCTTCCTTAGCTGATCATGTACAAAGTTCTGGACTTCTCTCTCATCTTTGGATAGAGGATAAATCCTTTCCTTTGATGGCTTAAACATCTCTTTGAGATCTATAACATGATCCCAAATCTTCCTTATTGGCATCCTTTCTGACTCTACCTTCCCAAATACTTTCTTCTACTTTAGAAATCTTCTGGAGACCATTTTCTTAATTTTTCTATAGTCTACCTCAATCTCTTCCTCTTTTTCCCAATCTTATTTGTTGTCTACTGTCTATCATACAATTGTTAGTGTGAAGTTGTGAAGACTTAGAGCTTAACTAAGGTGGTTGTTCAGAAAGAACTTAATAGAGTTCTTTGTTGGATTGTACAACTACTTATACAAATATCTGTTGGTCTGTGCCCATCTTCTGCAATCACATGACCCTTACTAATAACTACATATATCTTACATAAGCTTTCCCACACTATTTATACCCCTCTTGTGTTATACTCCTGGATGTTATCTACTAGGTTGAAGAATATGTGAGAAATAGTTTTCTTTCTTGGAACTGTCTCATAACAACAATTTTCTCTTCCTCTAGGATAGCTACCTTTTTTCCTTTCTTTATCTTCTTGTCCTCTTTCTCCTTTGTATTTCTTCCACATAGTAGTGGATATCTTGTCATTTTGACTTCCCCTGTCTCTCAATTAATCTCTGGATTGTGTATCTGCAACTATGGTATCTCTAATATTATATCTGTCTTTTCTAGGTCACATACATCCATTCTTATCCTTTTCACATGGTTTTTGTAATACACATTCACTTCTACTTGATGTATAATTGCTCCCCTACTATTATACATCCCATCTACATTCTTGACTGTCAGTAGTCTTTCTAATTTTTGCAGCCTAAAACTATGTTTAGCTACCATCTTTCTATCTATAAGCACTTCTGTGGCTCTACTGTCTAGGAGTGCTTTCATTGTTGCTCTTTTATGGGTATCTACCTTCTCTATTCCAATATTCAACTACATCTCTCTTAATATCTTAAATGTCCTCCTCAAGTCTCTCTGCTCACCTCCCTCTCTGGCTGCACTTTTTGGAACCTCTTTTTGTGCACTGCTTTGCTATGCCTTTTCCTGTACAGGGTGTACTGCCACTCTCTAGTTCCATTATTCTCTTCTTTTTCCTGTCCTATATTCTGGACATAAGATCTCTTTTCTTTTTTGTTCTGTTATCTTTCTAGCAATTGCATCTCTTCTTTCACATCTCACACACTGCACTCTTGTCATTTCTTCTCTTTTTGCTTTTTCCTCTCTCCAATTCCACACCTTTTGGCAAGAGCTACACCATATATTCTTTAATTGCCTTCCAAAAAGGAATCCCTGCCCTTGGTTCTCATGAGTCTGTACTTCTTTGCTTTTGCATTCTCCATAGTCCATATATGTTGCCACCATCTCTCTTGTTAACCATTCTCTTTCAAGTAAGAGTGTGCCTTCTGGAGGTGTATTCCACTCCTCACAATACTCCTGTGTATTTTCCCATACAGGATATACCAGCCTCCTCTCTTGCTGTGCCTTTTGTGGTTGGGCCATATGCACCACTTCCTCTTTTCTCCTCTTCTCTTTCTCAGCTTTTACCATTGGACACTCCCACTTGTAGTGCTTTACCTCCCAGCACCTAAAGTATTGTACCTTCTCTTCCATCATCTCTTGTCTCCTTACTTTTACTTCTTTCCTCACTCCACATTGCATTATCCTATTTTCTATTGCTTCAAATTTATTCTGGGAAATTGGTTTCCTCTTCATTTCCTCTTTCTTATTCCTGCAGTTTTGTACCAGGTGCCTGAGCTTTCTATAATTTCAACACACTCTTCCTTTTCTTCCTTCTAGTTCTGCCCTTAGTTTGGTAAGAGCATGCTGTTGGTTGAGCATGCTGCTCATGAGAGAGTGATATCAGTCTAGAGACATGGTGCTATATCTCCAGAGAAGTCAAATAGGAAATGATCTTACTACTGTTATATCTACTGGAGTGCAAGATCTTCACCTAGCTAGACACCTACTGTCCTACTTACTACTGTCCTAATACTATGGTTATACTATCATCCCAAGGAGAGGATCTCTAACCTAAATGCCTTCCTAAGAATGTGGAATTACTTCTCTGCATGTATAGTCCACAATGGGACTTCAGCACAAGGTTTATAAAGTAAAAAGATACAAGTAACTACTAAGCACCACTCAATTGTAAGATCAGGTCTCAGACACAATACCTGAGCTTGGTACTGTGCTTCTACTGATAGTCCCTAACTGTAAGGGCAATATCAGACTCAAGGCCAGTAGCCATACCAGAAAGCTAGTAAGAGTTCCAGAAGCTAGAGTGATATTTGAGTAAGGGTAGATCTACTAATACAGGCTCCTATATATACTACTGGAGGTGGTCTATGTACAATCACATGAGCACTAACACAACAATACTAAACATTCCTAATATAGTTAAAGATTATCAACCAAATACAAACTAGACTGAAGGAAGACAGAAAAGAGTGGATATGTACTAAGAGATCCAGACTCTAGATAAGAATAGATTCATCAACACTCACTAAGCACAATCCTAGGATGTTCCCTTATACTAACTGACTATCAAGTCCCCTTAAGCCTAGAGCCCAGCTATGTCATAGTGGTTCTGAGTTGTGTTACCTAAGTATCAAGAAAGATAAGAGAGTAAGTTGGCAAGGCTCTGTGATGAGCAGTGCCAATGAGAGAATCAAGTTCTAGTGTAAGAATATAGCCAAGATGCCTTAGAACTACTCCTAGTCCAAGTTGACAAAGAGAACTCAATGGAGTTCTTGTTCAATTTCTGTACACTACTTATACACCTACTACATGGTCTGTGTACTACTTTTCCATACTCATTATATAACCCCATCATATGATGTCACCCTGGCCTGTGACCCATGACATATGACATGTCATATAATACTTTTCTGCACTCCTTCCTTGTGTAGTAAGTCCAAACTAGATAAGGTTTTTATCTGGGCCTCTGGCCTAACTTGAACCCTCTTATCACAAATGGCCACTTACTGATTTGTGAGTTGATGATTTGATAATCAAAAGGCTCAAAAAAGCAAAGTTTAGACAGTAGCAAAAGATGTTGTTAAGTCTGAGATTTATCCTTAGACATACAGTCCTTAAATACATAATTGTGGTAGCCTGTGTACCAGAACAGTCTACCACATAATCACTACCTATTTTTCTACATATAGGAGTGCTATTGTTCTTGAAATAGAGATAACATAACCATCTTAGGGCAGTCCTTTGTTCTATTCAAGAACAGATGATAATCTATGGATAAAGATCAATGTCATGTACAAACATTGAGGACCTTGTATCTCCATAGGATCTTATTGTCTCTGGTTTTATTTATGGCTGAAAGAAGCACATTGAAGAGAGCTTTATGATGGTTGTTGAACCAAATGATTACATTAAGTGGTTCCCGAGATATCAGTGATTTAGTGTCTGGTGACTTGGTGATCACTGACTGATCTGCTGATAACTTGGTGAATACTGATTTCTTTGAGACATTTTTGGTACCATTAGAAAGGTCTTCTTAAGGGCTTTTGGTGTCCATTTAGATTGTTGAAATCGGTCAAGTATTCCTAGAGTTATGGTCTGAATGAAGTTTGTGATAGTATTGTTTCCAGTCTGTTATACTCCTTTCCTCCAACAGTTTCCAGTTTGCTATACTTTCTTTCTCCAATAGTTGTCATGACTTGGCAAAATGGCTAAGTTATTATTTATGTTTCTTTTCTTTTCTTTTTCTTTTCTCTTCTTATTTGGACTTACTATACAAGAAAGGAGTGTGGGAAAGTGTTATATGACAAATGTCACACATTACAATCACATATCAAGATGTCACAGTGTCATGTCACATGATAGAGTTACATGATAAGTGTGGAAAAGTAGTGCACAGACCATCTGTTATAAGAATC
>JAHTMQ010000139.1:0-13260 GCA_019327925.1 Leucocoprinus sp. KB1807203
CTGGTGACTTGGTGATTACCAACTGATCTGCTGATAACTTGGTGAATACTGATTGCCTTGAGATGTTTTTGGTACTGTTTGAAAGGTCTTCTTAAGAGCTTTTGGTGGCCATTTAGATCATTGAGATTGATCAAGTATTCCCAGAGTTATGGTCTAAATGAAATTTGTAACATATATATTGCTTTTCTAGTTACAGACATCTTGGCTGTCAAGGATAGGAAGGAGTTCAGAGTAAGCAACTAATTAAATCTGGAGTAACACTTATTTAATTAGTTAACAGAGTTACTCTGGTTCATTGCCACTGGTATATCAGAAATGGAGTTTGGTATAGTCCCTGTCACAAACTTTACTCAGACTATAACTCTGGGAATACTTGATCAATCTCAATGATCTAAATGGCCACCAAAAGCTCTTAAGAAGACCTTTCAAACAGTATCAAAAACATCTCAAGGCAATCAGTATTCACCAAGTTATCAGCAGATCAGTTGGTAATCACCAAGTCACCAGATACTAAATCACTGATATTTCAGGAACCACTTGACATAATCATTTGCTTCAACAACCATCATGAAGCTCTCTTCAATGCACTTCTTTCAGCTATAAATAGAACCAGAGGCAATAAGATTCCATGGAGATACAAGGTCCTCAATGTTTGCACATGATATTGATCTTTATCCATAAATTATCATCTGTTCTTGAATAGAACAAAGGACTGCCCTAAGATGGTTAGGTTATCTTTATTTCAAGAACAATAGCACTCCTATATGTAGAACAATAGATAGTGATCATGTAGTAGGCTGTTCTGGTGCACAGGCCACCACAATCATATATTTAAGGACTGTATATCTAAGAATAAACCTCAGACTTAACAACATCTTTTGCTACTGTCTAAATTTCGCTTTTTTTGAGTCTTTTGATTATTAAATCATTAACTCACAAATCAATAAGTGGCCATTTGTGATAAAGGCAACTGGTTTCTATTTTTTATTCCTATACTTTACTAACAGTACTCCTTCTGTTATATAGTCTGAGACATCTACCTCTATTCTTATCTCCTTATCTAAATTAGAGATGGCTAGGACTGGTTTGGTTATGAATACTTTTTTCAGTTGTTTGAATGCTTCCTTCTACTTCTCTCCTCACCTCCACTTTTCTTCCTTTCTAACTAGTAAATGTAATAGGGCTGCAATTCTAGTGAAGTCCTTGATGAATTGTCTATAGTAATTAGTAAGTCCTAGGAACTTTTGTACTTTCTTTGCATTCTTTGGTGCTGGCCAGCTTAGGACTCTATCTACTTTCTCCTTTTGCATTTTCACCCCTCAAGGTCCAATTACTATATTTAGGAATTCTACCTCTTTGACTTTCCACTGATATTTTTCTGGCTTAATAAATAAATCATTCTCCTCTAGCCTTTTCAATACTTTCTCAACCAATTCATCATGCTCTTCCTCAGTGTCTGTAGCAACTATTATATCATCAATGAATGTTACTGTATTTCCTTGATTGATCATATCTCAGAATAGATTATTCATTATGGTTTGGAAAGTTGCCAGAGAATTTATTAGTCCAAAGTACATAACTGTTGGTTTATATATCCTAATGTATATTGTAAATGCTACTTTTCACTCATTGCCTTTCTTGATCCTCACATTGTTGTATCCCTATCTAAGATCAAGTTTCATAAACATCTTTTTCTTTTCTACTCTATTCAGGATATCTACAATTAGGGATAATGTTATGTGACTTAAGTCGAGTTGACTTAACAGCTAAGTCTTTGAGGGTTACAAAGAAAACTCAATAAAGTTCTCACTTAATTGTGTTAGCTACTTATACAAGTATGCTATTTGCTCTCATTTACATTAATGGTATTCTATAACTAGCTAAGAGATTGCTAGTTCAATTCCCTTGTCTATCATTCTATAAATACATGTCTTTGGTTATCATCAAGGTGACTCATAACAGGTAAAGGGTATCTATTCTTTATTGTCTACTGGTTTACATAATAATAATCTTGTACTATTCTCCTCTTGCCATTCTTCTTTGCTACAAAATAGACTGGTGAGGTCTATGGTGATTTCAATAGTCAAATGTATCCCTTTTATAGTTGATTCTCTATGAATGCTTGTACCTCTTCTCTTTCTTTTCTTGACAATGAATACACTTTCCTCTTCCTTGGTACAAATTTCTCTTTCAATTCTATTACATAGTTCTATAGCTTCCTAGTGGGTATTTTTTCCAATTCTTCCTTCTCAAATACTTTCTTCTACTTCTAGAATCTTCTAGATACTAATTCCTCTACTGTCTTTTCTTTCTCTATTTTTCTCACCTGTCTCTTCTCCTGTATTTTCTGTTTTTTCTTTCCATATATTAGTGGACACTGTCATTTTCACCTCTTCTTTCTCCCAGTTGATTTCTAGATTATGGGCAGTTAACCATGGCATACCTAATATTACCTCTGTTTTTCCTAGATTACATACATCCATTTGTGCCCTCTCAATATATCCCTTGAAGAACATATTGCACTCTATCTGATAAGTGATTACTTTTCCCACATTTACAGTTCTATCTATGTTTTGTACTAGCAAAGGATTTTTTCATTTTTCTAACTTAAATCCTTTTTCTTTTGCAAACTTTGTGTCTATAAATAGGTCTGCTGCCCCACTATCCAACAGTACTTTTACCACTACCCTTTCATGATTCTCCAGCTTTTCCAGTCCTACTTTTATCTACACCTCTTTTAGTGGCTAGAGTATACATCATACATCTTTTACTCTCTTAGTATTGTCTTGACAAGAAACTTTATTTCCTAGCTTTTCTGGATGCAATACACTATATATATTTGAGGAGGCCAGCTGGGAGCTCACTGTCCTCCATTGTCTTTTGCCGACTTTTACAGTGTTTCTACTATTCTTCCCTCTTTTCCTTTTCTTTGCCAACAGTTTTTGGCTATATGGCCCCACTTTCCACATACATAGTATATTCTATCTTCTCCTTTTTCTCTATCAACATCTATTGTATTGGGGTTTCTTCCTAGCCTCTGTCTCCCTCAGTTGTTTTGTGTTCTTTTTCTAAAGTTCTGATCTCCTGCCCTCTATACTATCTGACCCCTTCTTCCTCTATATAATTCTCCCCTAAAGTCTCCCCTAGACTGTATATTTCCCTGTAAGCATACTGTATTTCTTTCTAATATCCTTTCTTCTGTTCTACTCTGCTTTTAGTTTCTATCCAACCTCACTACTCTTTCCTGCCATTCTTCTATTGTACTAGAAGGGCTTTCTGCCTCTGCTAGCTTTCTTCTAAGTACCCCTACTTAATCCCTGTTTAAATTCTTCAATAAGAGGTTGTCCCTTATAACTACTTCCTTATGTTACCTTCTTGAATTCCTGGATATACTCATCATAGGTTCTCCTTTTTTGCTTAATAGTCCTCAGCTGCTCTATTTTTTGCTCCTCTTCTGCTATTTCTCCAAACTTATTTCTCATTTTACCAAATAGTTCTTCCACCATCTTCACTTTCAATTCTCCCTTTGATAATTTCATCTAACAGATTATCTTTCTATGCCTCTGCTACCCCTCTCTACACATAAGATAGCATCCAGGCCATTTTTGTTGCCTCTAATTCCCCTGTCATTTTCATACTCAATGTTATGAGACAACCAAGAAGGAAACTATTTCTTGTACATTTATTAACTTAATGGAAAACATCTAAGAATACAATACAGGAAAGATATAAATAGTATAGGAAGGATTATGTAAGATACAGATAGTTCTTAGTAAGGGTCATGTGATTGTAAGAGATAGGTGCACAGACCATCTAATATTTGTATAAGTACCTAGAGGAATCTAATGAAGAACTTTATTGAGTTTTTCCTGAACAACCACTTTGGTTGAGCTCTAAGTTCTTATGACTTTATGCTAACACTCAAGTATAAATAAACTGCATTGATGAACGTACTCACCTCCTCTATCTTTTCACTAAATAAAAAAGGCTTTGCTATCTCCACTCTGGCTTCTCCATTTTGTTATAGTAAAATAACCATCTGCTGCTGTAGACCAGTGATTAGGGTAATGTCATAACTTGGCAAAATGGCTAAAGTCATTATTTACTTTACTTTACTTTTCTTTTCTTTTCTGGACTTACTACACAAGGATGGAGTGTGAGAAAGTATCACATGACTAAATGTCACAGAGTCACAGGGATTATGAGTCATAGTCAGGTAATGTCACATGACTAAGTCACATAGGGAACCATGGAAAGATAGTGCATAGACCATGTAGTAGTTGTATTATCACAAATGGCCACTTACTGATTTGTGAGTTGATGATTTAATAATCAAAAGGCTTAAAAAAGTGAAGTTTAGACAGTAGCAAAAGATGTTGTTAAGTCTGAGGTTTATCCTCAGACATACAGTCCTTAAATACATGATTGTGGTGGTCTGTGCACCAGAACAGCCTATCACATGATCACTACCTATTGTTCTACATATAGGAGTGCTATTGTTCTTGAAATAAAAGATAACCTAACCATCTTAGGGCAGTCCTTTGTTCTATTATTGAGGACCTTGTATCTCCATGGGATCTTATTGTCTTGGGAATCTATTTATAGCCGAAAGAAGCGCATTGAAGAGAGCTTCACGGTGGTCATTGAAGCAAACGATTACGTTAAGCAGTTCCTGAGATATTGACAATTTAGTGTCTGGTGACTTGGTGATCACTGACTGATCTGCTGATAACTCGATGAATACTGATTGCTTTGAGACGTTTTTGGTACCGTTAGAAAGGTTTTTCTTAAGGGCTTTTGGTGGCCATTTAGATCGTCGAAATCGGTCAAGTATTCCTGGAGTTATGGTCTAAATGAAGTTTGTGACATTACTTCCCCTCTTGGTTCAAGCTCCATTGAGAAGTTATCTTGTTTTTTGGTAAACTCTAAAGATATTCCTGCAGCTTTTTGCCTGCATTATGTAGATTTTCCTCAGGTTCCCTATGTGTCGTCTCCTTGACTATATCCTTTCCATCTAACAAGGAATTTGTTTTTTCTATGTCTTTGTCGTGGATCTAGGATCTTTTCTACCTCCCATTCTTCCTGGCCCTGTATCAAGGTCGGTGGTGGGGGTGTGTATTTCTGTCTACAGATGGTGGATTCAGAGTACTGTGCTAACTTGCTAGTGTGAAAGACTGGATGCAGTACTTGGTAGCGAGGTGGCATCCTAAGCCAGAATGTAACCAAGGACAACTTTTCTATTATTTTCGAATGGTCCTTTGTACCGGGGTTGTAATGCTTGCTCCATAGTCTGGTAATCCTTCAGATTGAGTAGCACCTTGTCGCCAACTTTGAATGGGACACTTTGGACTTTTTGGTCATAGTACCACTTCATTCTTTCTGCTGCAAGAGTAAGAGCTGCTTTTGCCTGCTCCAAGGCTTCTTGTTGTTTATATATTAGGTCATTCAAGTCCCTTTGTGGTAACTCTTTGACTAAAATTGGGCCTGCTCTCAGGTGTCTGCCATATTCAAGGAAGAATGGACTTTCTTTGATGCCTTCATGTGCTTGATTGTTATATGCAAACTCTGCACTGGGAGAGTAGATCCAACCAATTACTGAAATTATAATCCACATAGCACCAAAGATATTGCTCTAATGCCTGGTTTACTTATTCTATTTGTCTATCTGTTTGTGGATGATATGCTGTCAACATTGTAGATTCTATTCCTAAAATCTTGCACCATTCTTGGAATAGCTCAGCTGAGTATTGTACTTCTCTATCCAAAATGATTTGTAGTAGCAGTCTATGCAATGGATAGACCTTGTTATATAGTAACTGTGCCATATCTTTGGATGAAAACCGATTGTTGATAGGAATGAAATGAGCCCTTTTGGTGAGCCTGTTGACAATAACACAGATAGTATTGTAACTGTTTGACTCTGGCAATTGTGTGATTAAGTCCATTGAGATTATTTCCCAAGGTCCGTTAGGCACCTTGTTAGGCACGAGTGGTCCAAAAGGTTGCTGTGGGCAATTTTTTATCTGCTGACACATATCACAATCCATAATATATTTCTTGACAAATGTTGTCATCCCTAGGCCACCAGTAATTTCTGGAGACCAACTCATAGGTCTTCCACTGACCTGGGTGTCTGGCGGATGGCAAATCATGGTGTATCTTAATGATCTGTTGTCGCAAGGTTGTTATCACTAAGTCTTGATGACTCAAGGACCACTTGAGGTGAGTGTTTAGGAAGAACTCGATGGAGTTCTCCATTGGATTGGACTACCTACTTATACTACTTTTACAAGTGGCTGTACACTACTAGTCCACGATCATATGTCCTTCTAGAATGTTCTACAATCACATGACCTTGTCACATGATATGATTACTTAAGTTCCCACGCTATTTATATCTTGTCTGCATTGTACAACTTGATATTTGCACTAAGTGTTTGAACTGGGAAACTTGTTCCTTCTTAGGGCTCTCATAACATGGCCCCCCCTTCAAGATTCCTCGTCCCAAGGAATTTTTCCATCGATTCCAATTCTCGTCCCATCTCCTCTCTCTTTCCTTTTCATATCTTTTTCTCCCCCATCCATATAGTAGTTTGGCCATAAATTCCCTTGGTAATTCCCGCAAAATTCCTTCTCTTCTTCTTCCAGCTCCTGTCGCCTAAGTTCTTCTGCCTCTTCCCTGTACTCCCTCTCAAACTCTTCTACCAGCTCTTTCGCGTTTCCTAGATTCTCCCTATTCTCCCACATATCTTCTTCCGCCGTATATCCCTTCCACCGTACTAAGAACTTATCTTTTCCCCACACTATTCTTTTGTTCAAGATTTTTTCCACTTCAACTCTTCCTCCCCCTCGATGATGACCGGTTTCAGTGGTGTCTTCTTCTGTCCCTCTACCTGTGGTTTGTAAAGTCGTACTCTACTTACGTTAACTACAGGGTGTATTTTAATAGATTTAGGTAATTCTAATTCTATTGCATTGCTAGAGACGATCCCTTTGACTTTATAAGGGCCCACAAAATGTTCCGTCAGTTTTTCCGATCTTCTCCCCTTCATCTGCCATTTCAAGTCCTTCGTACTTAATAGTACTAAGTCCCCTACTCTGTATTCCTCTCCCTTCCCTCGTTTCCTATCTGCAAACTTCTTCATTTCCTCCTGTGCTTTCCCTAGTGCTGCTTTCGCCTCCTCCTGGATCTTCCTCATTTTCTCTACAAACTTTCCTGCCGCTTCATATTTTCCCTTCCTTCTTCCCTCGAATCCCATCCTTGGGTCTTGGCCGTAGTTTACCTTGAATGGCGATATTTTTGTTGTTGCATGAATCTTGTTGTTGTATGCGAATTCTGCCGTTCCTAGCCAATCTGGCCACTGTTCTTGTCTATGGTCAATAAAGACCCTCAGATACTGCTCTAACTCCTGGTTCACCCTTTCCGTCTGCCCATCGTTTGCGGGTGATAGGCGTAGAAAGTTTTGTTTGAATCCCCAGCAAGTTATTCAACTCCTTCATCATTCCCGCTGCAAACTGTACTCCTCTATCTGATATGATGCTTTCTGGAAGCCCATGCAGCTTCCATACATGATCTCAAAATAGTTTGGCAAGTCCCTCTGCTGACGTCTTTTCTGTTGTTGCTATGAAGTGCGCCATTTTGCTGAAACGATCACACACTACTAGAATGGCATCATATCCCTGAGCTAGGGGTAGCTTAGTGATGAAGTCTGCTGAGATGTGACTCCATGGCTTCTCTGGGATTGCGTTAGGCATTAGTTTGCCCGCTGGTGCCTCACTTCGATTCTTGTATCTTTGACAGGCATCGCATCCATCTACATATTTTCCAACCTCCTTTGTTACTCCTGGCCACCAATAGTTTCTAGTGACCAATTCCGTCGTCTTCCATCTTCCCCCGTGTCCTCCTACTGGGGTATCGTGATGTAGTTGTATTATTTCCCCCCTAAGTTCCCCTTCTGGTACGTATATCCTTCCCTCCTTTAGTACTACTCCATCCTCTATCTCCCATTCCTCGTCTCTCAGCATTTTTACCCCGCCTTCTTTAGCTCTTCTACTGCCTTTACTACTCTTTTGTCCCCTTCCTGCGCCTTCTTTATTCTTTTCCTTAAGTCTCCCTCTTCTATTACCGTTTCTACTCCTCTGACCCACTCTGGCCGGATTAACGTTCGATCTTCGTTATCCTTCTCCACCCCTTCTTGCCAATCTGGCCTTCTACTTAGTCCGTCTGCCTTCCCCATACTCTTTCCTGGAACATGTTTTAAGGTGAAGTTGAATCGTGATAGGTATAGTGCCCATTGCGCTTGTCGTCGGTTCAGCTTTTGACTCGTCATGAAATACTGGAGGTTTTTGTGGTCTGTCCAGATTTCGAATTCCAGTTTTGCTCCTTCCAAGTAATGCCTCCATGCTTCAAGGCATCTGATGACCGCCAACATCTCTTTGTCGTGAATTTCATAATTTCGTTCTGTAGCGTTTAACGATTTTGAGATAAAGGCTACCGGTCTCCATTTGCCATCTTCGCACTTTAGCGACAATACTCCTCCCATTGCGTAATCCGATGCATCCGCCTCCACTCTCATTTCTCTATCTATATCTGGTATTGCTAAAACGGTTCCATTGTGAACACTCTTTTTAGTTTCCCAAACGCTTCTTCTTGCTCCTTTTCCCACTTCCACTTCTGTTCCTTTCTGACTAGCATATGTAAAGGTGCCACTAATTTAGCAAAGTCCTTTATGAACCTTCTATAGTAGTTGGCTAGGCCCAGGAATTTCTGCACCTCTTTGACATTTCTTGGTGCTGGCCAGTTTAGCACTCCTTCCACCTTTTCTCTTTGCATTTCTACCCCTCTGGGCCCGATTACTACTCCCAGGAATTCCACCTCTCTCACTTTCCACTTGCACTTTTCTGGTTTTACAAACAAGTTGTTTTCTTCCAGTCTTTTCAACACTTCTTCTACCAACTCATCATGTCCTTCCTCTGTATCTGTTGCCACTAGGATGTCATCAATGAAGGTCGCCGTATCTCCCTGATTTATAAGGTCCTGGAAGAGGTCGTTCATCATTGTCTGAAAAGTAGCGGGGGAGTTTGTTAACCCGAAATACATTACTGTAGGTTCGTATGCTCCAATGTGCATAGTGAATGCTGCTTTCCATTCATCTCCCTCCTTGATTCTGACATTGTTATAGCCCCACCTCAGATCTAACTTTGTAAACACCTTCCTTTTCCCTACTCCATCCAGAATATCTGCGATAAGTGGTAATGGGTATCCATTCTTCACCGTCCATTGGTTTATATGACGATAGTCTTGGACCATCCTCCTTTTGCCGTCCTTTTTTGCCACAAAGTGCACTGGCGAGGTTTGCGGTGACTTGGAGGGTCAGATATACCCTTTTCACAATTGATCTTCTACAAATGCCTGCACTTCCTCTCTTTCTTCCCTTGACAATGAATACACCTTTCCTTTCTTTGGTGTAAACCCCTTCTTTAATTCAATTGCATGGTCCCAGGCCTTTCGCACTGGCATTCTTTCTGACTCTCTCTTTCCAAAGACTTTCTTCCACTTCCAAAACCTCTTGGGCACTAATTTCCTTAGTGTCTCTTTGTCTTCATCCTTTTCTATCTTCTTTACTTCTTTCTTTTCCTCTTGCTTTCTCTTTCCACATATGGGTGGACACCTCGTCATCTTTACTTCCCCTTTCTCCCAATCTATCTCTGGGTTATGGGCCACCAACTACGGCATTCCTAATATCACTTCTGTTTTCCCCAGGTTACACACGTCCATCCTAACTCTTTCCATATGTCCCTTGAAGAACATGTTGCACTCGACTTGGTGTATTATTGCTCCTCCCACGTTTACTGTTCCATCCACATTTTTAACTAGTAGAGGGTTCTTCATTCTTTCCATTTTGAACCCTTTCTCTCTCGCAAAGGTCGTATCCATGAATAGACCTGTTGCTCCACTATCTAACAGAGCTTTTACCGCTACCCCTTCGTGACTTTCTAGCTTCTCTAGTCCTACTTTCATCCACACTTCTCTTAGCAGTCGTAGGGTGCGCTGCACGTCTCTTACTCTCTCAGTGTTTTTTGCAAAGTTTAATTTATTGCCCAGTTTTTCTGGGCGCAATACACTGTACAGATTTGAGGAGGCCAGCCAAGAGCTTACTGACCTCCATTCTCTTTTGCTGACTCTTGCGGCGTTTCCACTACTCTCACTTTATTCCTCTCCCAACAATTTCGGGCCATGTGGCCAAACTTCCCACAATGGTAGCATGTTCTATCTCCCCCTCTTCCTCTGTCGACGTCCATTGTGTTTGGGTCTCTCCGTGGATCCGTTTGATATCCTCCTCTGAACGTATTTCCCCCGGCTCCCCTATTCTCTCCTGTATGTGGAACTCCTGCCTGCCAGGTTATATGTCCTCCTCTTCCTCCGTATGACCCCCCCCCAAATCCTCCCCTTGGCTGTGCATTTCCCCCTGGGCACACTGCATTCCTCCCCAACATCCTCTCCTCTGCCCTGCTCTGCCTCTGATTTCTATCTAATCTTACTGCCCTCTCTTGCCACTCTCCTATAGTGGTCGGGGGTTCCTCTGCTTCTGCTAGCTTCCTCCTCAATACTCCACTCAATCCTCTTTTAAACTCTTCGATGAGGGGTTGTCCTTTCATAGCCGCTTCCTCTAGTGACTTTTTGAATTCTTGAACATACTCGTCGCACATCCTGTTCCCCTGTTCTATTGTCCTCAGCTGCTCAATTTTCCTCTCTTCCTCTGATGTCTCTCCAAAGTCATTTCTGATTTTTGAAAACAGCTATTCTGCTGTTTCCACCTCCGACTCTCCCTTTGCTAATTCATCCATCAGGTTATCCTTCCATGCTTCTGCCACTCCTCCCTGTACGTATGATAACACCCAGGCCACCTGGGTTGTTGCTGCCTCCTCCATCATCTTCATTCTAATATATATCCGAGCCGCATTGATAAATGTGCTCACTTCTTCCATCCTTCCATTAAAGACTTGAGGTTTCGCAACCTCTACCCTGCTCCCCTGTTGCTGGAGGAGCATATTGTTGACCTGCTGTTGCAGGGTGGCGATCATTGCAAGGAGTTGCTCCTTGTGGGTTGGTTGGTGGGGGGCGGATACTTGAGAGGGTGCCCCCTGTTGTTGTTGTTGTTGTTGTTGCTGCTGGCGCAACATGTCATATGGTGGTGGTGAAGGGGAGGGTGATAATTCGTATTCTGACTCAGTTTCCGATTCTCGATCCAGGGCTTTCTTAAGGCTACGTCTAACAGGGAGCACGATCTTCTCCTGTCTAGACTCCTATTGCCTTACTGACTACTGCCCTAATCAAGTTGTATACAATTGTCCCTAAGGAGGGAACCCCTAAGCTAAGCGGCCTTTTAAGAAGTAACCGCTGATCTCCTGTGTGTACCCGTCACAATGGACGACAGCACAGAGCTTATACTAGGAAAAGATGTAACTGACAGGCCCAATTAACAGGTCAGGACTTGAACAAAACACCTGGACTTGGTGTTCAGTCTCCTCCCTCAGTCTCTCCTGACTGAGAAGTCCTCTTTACAGCTAGGGCCCACTATCTAAGATGCTTGTGAGCGCTGTGCTCACTAGCAAGGGAGATGAGAGAGTGAGTGATGATGGGGGTACTTGCTCGCAGCGCCAGAATTAAGCCAACTGCGTGTTGAACAAATATGAGCAGGGAGAATACAACCCCATGTTCTTTGCAGAGACAATGGGGACAGAAAACAGTAGACTTAACAAACTATCACAAATGGTCACTTACTGATTTGTGATTGCTTGATTTGATAATCAAAGTGTTCAAAAAAGTGAAGTTAAACAAGCAGCAAAAGATATTGTTAAGTCTGAGATTTATCCTCAGATATACAGTCCTTAAATACATGGTTGTGGTGGTCTGTGCACCAGAACAGCCTTCCACATGATCACTATCTATTGTTCTACATATAGGAGTGCTATTGTTCTTGAAATAGAGATAACCTAACCATCTTAGGACAGTCCTTTGTTCTATTCAAGAATAGATGATAATCTATAGGTAAAGATCAATATTACATACAAACATTGAGGACCTTGTATCTCCATGGGATCTTATTGCCTTGGGATCTATTTATAGCTAAAAGAAGTGCATTGAAGAGAGCTTCATGATGGTCATTGAAGCAAATGATTATGTTAAGCAGTTCCTGAGATATTGGCAATTTAGTGTCTGGTAACTTGGTGATCACTGACTGATCTGCTAATAACTCAGTGAATACTGATCACTTTGAGATGTTTTTGGTACCATTTGAAAGGTTTTTTTAAGGGCTTTTGGTGGCCATTTAGATCATTGAAATTGGTCAAGTATTCCTGGAGTTATGGTCTGAATGAAGTTTATGACACAAGTATCCCATGGTCTGTATGTCTACTTCCTATAGTCACAAGACTATAACTGATAACTATATAGTTCTTACATAATACTGTCCCACACTATTTATATCTTCCCTGTGTTATATTTCTGGAGGTTTTCCATCAAGTTAATAAATATGTGGGAGATATTTTCCTTCTTTGAAACCAACTCATAACACAGCCCCTCTTTCAAGATTTTTCATCCTAAGAAACTTTTCCATCTGTTCCAATTTTCTTCTCATCTCTTCTCCCTTTTCTTCTCATACCTTTTTTTTCCCCATCTATATACTAGTTTGGCTATAAACTCCCTTGGTAATTCTCAACTGAATTCCTTCTCTTCTTCTTCTAGTTTCTATTGCCTAATTTCTTTGGCCTCTTTTCCATACTCCCTTTCAAACTCCTCAACTAACTCTTTCACATTTTCTAAATTTTCTTGTCCTTCCCATATATCTGCCTCTGCTATATACCTCTTCCATTGAACTAAAAACTTGTTCCTTTCTTGTATCTTCCTTCTGTTTAAGATTTTTTCTACCTCATACTCTTCTTTCCTATTTATGACTACTGGTTGTGATGGAACTACTTTCTAGCCCTCTACTTGTGGTTTATACAGTTTATACAGTCATACTCTACTTATGTTGACTAATGGGTGTATTTTAATAGTACTTAGTAATTTGAGCTTTATTATATTTGTTGAGACTACCCTTTTTACTTTGTATAGGCCCACAAACCACTCCATTAGTTTTTTTGTCCTTCTTCCTTTCATCTACTACTTCAAATTCTTTGTATTTAGCATTACTAAGTTCTCTTTTCAGTATTCCTCTCCCTCTCTCCTTGTTATGAGAACACCAAGCAGGAAAAAGT
>JAHTMQ010000140.1:0-73916 GCA_019327925.1 Leucocoprinus sp. KB1807203
TGAGAAGCTATTGAGGTGGCTAGGTATGGACAAGGACAGCATGGTCTGTGGTGCCTCTTTGTAATATCTGAATTGTTTCTCATTTTTTAGAGATGTATGTATTGAAAAAGAAATTAGCAAGAAGGACAAGGGACCCAAGAAATGACAGACAAGGCACCTTCATGAGCAGCATCTCTTTGCTAGCAAGACCAAGGTCTACCAAATTCTTCCCAGCAGGAACATCGAAGACAGCATTTGTGTCAGAAAAGTTAGCTGTAATGATCTCTTGGATCTCCAGGAGATCCATGTCTGCCAATATTTGGGATGACTTGCACTGCCAGACTATAGGTCTGCTAGCTGGAATATCTTGCAGCTGCTCAAGATCCTTGACCACACTCTTCAATGAGAAGATGGTATCAGCCTTCACATATAAAGCACCGCCGCGTCCAATGGGCGATTTGTCACTGTCTATGAGAAGATACCAGACTGTAGGATCGGCCATTTTGATCGACAACGGTAGGTAGGTAGGAGTTTGATGGCTGACTTGTCTACTTCCCCTCGAAAATTCTGACTAATCATCCCAAGTCAGGTGATGACTTGACAGAATGCCTGCCGTCTAAGTTCATATACCAATGGATTCTCCCCGCCCAGTGGCTGTTCCCCGGGACTACTTTTATACAACCAAGGTGCAGTGGTGTTTTCACGTCTGAGAATGTCATCTTACTGTCCCCAGAGAAAACTAGATGACGCATTTTTCGAACTTGACAATTCAGTAATTCCTCCAGAGCTAGTCGACGATCCTCGTCCATTGAAAAAGATAAATATCTCGCGGTCCATCTACTCAACTTTGACGAAATATGGCATACCTACTAAGTCTTCCCTGTCGCCGTCGTATGTATGATATCCACTCTCAGACATCTAGCTAATATCACATTCAGGACAGCCACACCGACTAGCTTGACGAAACCTACGCCACACTTGTCCGCCATTCTTACTCGTGAAAGTACAAAAACAAGGCGTCTACTGTCATTTGGGTCCACGGACAGCGTGGCCTTGTCTACCCCAACATCATCTTTAGGCACTGAATATCGCCCGTCATCAGTTGTATCGTTTTTATCACGACTTTCCACGTACAAACTCTCTAGCTACGCAAACAAAGCGCTACTTATCGATGCTGTCGCTGCTTCCAAGTGTGGTTGGATAAATACTGGAAAGGATCGTTTAGCTTGCGGTATATGTGGAGCCTCCTGGGTCGTGGCTGGACGAGACGGCATGTCTCGAGATGCAGGTAAATGCGTTTCTTGCTTCTTATCTCATGCTCATCACATTATCCTCACAAGCGAATGCTCTTGTCGAAAAACAGCGCACCTCTCTGGTTGAGGCCCACAAACACGGTTGCCCATGGAAAACAAGACAATGTGACCGTGAGTTCCACCATGTTGACTTTTTTTTAGCGCTCACCCAGAATGAAGCGTCAATATATCGCATTCCTCTGCAACATCCAACTGCTACAGTGAAAGGTCCCAAGGCGGTTGCCATTTCTCTACCGGAACTATTAAAAGATGTGATCATTAAACATCCTCTTGTATGTGGGACATCACTTAGAGCTCCTCTTTCGATCTTACAGTCTATCACTATTAGACCCAAGCGCAGGTAAACTCATTGAAGGAGACCATACTAGCGTATTCTCCACCTACAAATTTAGAGGGAGAACAACCAATTGAAACAGGACCTCCATCCGAGCAAGCTATCCTCACTTCTCTGTTTGGCTGGCGTACCGTCTCAACGACAAGCCAGGGCTCACGAAGATCCAAATCCTCTTTCTCAAAATCCTACACTCCAATACCCGGCAGTCATGGTTGCTCAATATCTCGTGCTTCTACCCCATCGTGTGACACATCTATCATATTTGGCCTCTCTTCCAATAAACGAGATACTCTCCTCCACTGCACGCTGTGTCAGCGCCGTATAGGACTTTGGACATTCCTTCCTGATACTTCCATTATCGGACTGACCTCCGGTGGTGGTACCGATCGTCCAACGTCCACACCCCAAAAGACCATTCGACAACGCCAATTTGATTTATTGCATGAACACCGCTCTTACTGTCCCTATGTTGTCCGCTCTACCGCTATTCCAACCCTTCCCGTTCCGTTATCACATTCTGAGCTACCAGGCAATGATAATCAATTTCGATCGATACTACCTCATCATCATGATGGTACAATGGAGGGATGGCGAGCAGTTTTGACCGTGGTTCTCCGCTACAACTGGGGTCAAAAATACATATCTGATTACAATATTCTTGCCTCCGAAGGTGAATCAAATGGAGAATACGAGGACGCGATGGAAGTTAAAGAGGTGAAGGCAATGATTGCCGGCGTCAAATCACGAGGGGTGAGCTGTCATTGTTATATATCTATCAACTTTTCAGTTCATGTTATATGCAGGGGAAAGACTTGATAAAATACGTCAGGGGTCTTTTCGATTAAATGACTATAGAAATATCATGTTACTCCTATCCTTCTGTTCGAGCAAAGGCGTCTCTCAACTGTCCGAGAGCGATCTTCGAGAGTGTCAGTGGTGATTGCCATTGCCGAAAAAAAATTACCTCATATGCAGGCACAAGAGCGGCGACATCTTTTTCACCGATACGTAACTGTTTTACCTGCTCGAAGTGGTCTGCTTCTCTGAGCATGTTTTTGAAGTAACGAGCCTAATACGAAAGAAAGGTGAAATTCGATTGTCGCTACCTGACCAGCTCACCTCTTGTTCTTCGACCAATGTCCAGGCACACCCTGTCCTCCCTGCTCTTGCAGTACGCCCAACACGGTGGATATATTTGCGCATGTCAATAGGAACGTCGTAATTGACAACATGAGAGACGTGACTAATGTCAATACCTCGAGCGATGAGGTCAGAACAAACAAGACTGCAGATTGGCTATATAACAATGGGAGCATGGTAGCAGGGACCTTTGCTTACATGTTGATTCTTTGGGCCTTAAACTGCTCCAGAATTGCTTTTCGGTCACTGACAAGTAAATCACTAGAGTATGCAGATGCGACGTAGAGTGACCGGTGATCGTGGGTTACATATTCTTTCTGAAAGAAGTTGAACAGGCGGACCAGGCGAGTGGTGGATTCGGTGGATTTGGTAAAGATGAGAGCATCGGTGACATTACGACCCAAGACAAGGTGAAAGAAGATGAGAGGTTTTCGTGATGAGTCACAAATAATCATGTGCTCCTATAAAATGCGTAAGGTAGCAGCATTACGTGTCTTGAGATCATACCTGTAAAGTTGAAGGCACAGAAAACTTCTCTGTAATAAAATCGGATGCTGAATTTTGAGCTTCCGTGCCTTTACTTCCCTGTACAACGAAATATTTTGGCTCTATTAGTTGCATTGCCGCAATCTTTCCCGGGTCTTGAGTCAAAGTTGCCGAGAAAAGCAGTTTTTGACATGAACTGTTGGGGTCCTCAGATGGGAACGTCGATATATGAGGATAGGGTAATTCAGATAGCATGTTCGGGGCAACGGCATCGGGGCGCGGATAGAGATTACTGAGGGCAGTGGCTGAGCTCAGGGCAGATAGGACTTGTGTAAGCCAGTCCTGGAAGGACTGCGCCAGAAGACGGTCGGCTTCGTCAATCACCTGCAAGAAATGGATTTGGACATCTGCCAACACTCCTGAAAAAGTATACACACCAGGAAACGTAAGTGTTGCAATGTGAAATTGGGAGTACCATTGAGGTGATCAATCAATCGACCCGGAGTACAGATAAGGACATCTAGTCTGCTCGAGCCACCTAGCAGACTTTGCGAGTGAACGTTGAGGTCGATCCATACAATGCCCAATATGCACACCTTGGGGAAAGATTATTTACCAGTTGCGCTTGTTCGTGGGCAAAAGATTATTTACCAGTTGCGCTTGTTCGTGGGCAAAAGAATGTTGTCCTGTGACAGTACCAACCTTGAGCCATGAGCAAGTGAAGAGAAAGATGAGATGCTTCAATAGACATACCTTCAAACCACGCCCTTTCCCCAGGACCTCAAAGACTTCTCTGACTTGGGCAACCAGATCTCTCGTAGGCAACACGATTAGAGCTCGAAGATGGGTGACTATTCGAGATGAAAGAATCTATTGTCATTTTGAGTCCTGTGAGAGAATGCCCTTACAATGTTATTACCTCTATAATTGGCAAAACGTATGCAAGTGTCTTTCCGCTACCAGTGGGAGCAGATACATAGACATCCTGAATAGGATGATGGGGGAGATAAAGCTGACGAGAGGCGATCAAAAAAGGAAGTAAGGCAGTCTGCACTTGAAGAAGGTCAAGAAAGTACTGGGGCAGATAAATGATGACCAACACACCTGCAAAAAGTTCCGTTATCCCAGACTCATGTAGTCTCTTCCTCATCTTCTCACTCAGACAGCTTCCTCCATCATCCGCACCTTCCAAAGGAACAGGTAGTATCATGTCAGGGTCAATGACCTCTGCATCTACCAATGCTCTGCTAAGGCCTTGGAAAGCTGGAGCTGATTTTGATGGAGCATTTGAAAAAGTAGAAGGAGGGGAAGTAGGAAGGGGAGATGCTGAGGTATGATGTACACGCATATACATTCAGGTCGTGACATCGGTCATTCTAGTAACTGATGTCACATCTAAATAACATCAGAGTAACTAGAACTATCTCAAACATAACGATCCACGATTTTTCCATCAGCAGATACTCAGTTCCTTTGATGCACTTTGAATGTCTCTCTCGGTCACGTTACTCCTTTCGCAAAGACTGCGAAATATGCCATCTTTTTTCCTGAAAAGAGTCTCTGGTTCATCGAACTCCTGTGATTGTTTCTGTTTGAGGGTTACTGTAGCAAGCTGTAGGAATACTCACTGCGACGTGGCCAGCATCCAACACAAGTATGCGATCATAACTTAAGATTGTACGAAGTCGGTCTACCAAGCACAGTTCACTTGTCAAGCTCAGACGCAGGATATCGTAGCTTACGGGCAACGCAAAGAAGTGTACGATCACGAAATTCATTGGTGATAACATGCTGTATCTTCTTGTCCGTTTCCAGATCAACAGAAGCACTATCTCGCAAAATTTGGGTCATAGATCTGTTGGAGGAGTTGGGAAGGCTTACGTGGCCTCATCAAGGATTACAACCTTAGAACTTTTAACCAGAGCACGAGCGAGGCTCAGAAGTGATCTTTCGCCAACACTTAAATTTGCTCCTTCTGGTTCAATTACTGTGTCGAGAGTGATCGGCACTTTGTTGCCAGACGTATCAGAAAGACCAAGAAGGGAAGACCGCCGGAGTGCATCCCAAAGCTGGGCATCGTCATACAAACTAAAGGGATCCAAAACGGTCCGCACAGTTCCACTGAAAATCAGTGGCTGCCCTCAAATCAGTCAATAAGTAATGTCTGATGTGTGAATGGCAACTCACGTCCTGGGGAATAATGGATACCTTCATACGAAGGTCATGGAGTCCCAGTTTGCCGATATCAATTCTATCACGGCCTCAGTACGAGCTGTAATTCCGAGTGAAACTTACCCATCAATGCTGATTTTCCCCTGGTATTCTACGATGCGCAACAGAGCCATGGCAAGTGACGATTTACCAGCTCCAGTCCGTCCTACAACCCCAACTTTCTCACCGCCTTTGATTGACAATGAAATCCCATGAAGAACATCTGGTAGACCTGGTCGGTAGCTCATCCTAAGATCCTCAATCTGAATTGTTCCTTGCTCAGGCCAATCCTCCGAGGGTTTGTTCTCTGGTATCTCGTGAGGTGCCTCTTGTTCAATCAAATCTCTGCGGCTGTAATGCACGACTATACTAGTGTCACCAGTGGGATATCGACGATCGACTATGCAGAACATACCTCTCTCAACGGAATTCATGTAATTCTGTCTGGAAGTCGTTTCAAGATCTTACTGATAATTTATCAATATACTTGCCTCAACGTCTGCACTTTGCCTTGTCAGGAGGCCGCATAGTTGAACAAGCGATGCTAAATGACGCAGGACGTATCAGCATATGCTCTTAGAAACTCAAACAAATCAAACACACTAGTGTAGGTCAAGACCAGGCCAATTTGTGCTGGGCTGCTGTCAGACACTCCGACAGCAGCGAAAATGGCGACCTAACTCCATGTTCAACACGAAGCGAATACACTCATGGATCACATCAGACACTTACCGCAAAAACCATTATTGCTCCACAAAAATCTAGGCGAACAGCTAGCCACCTGACAATCATCACTATTCCATCATGAGTGGAGATTGGCCTATGCACACCCACCGTTGATTAGACACGGTCAACAACAATGCTCGATTCTCTAGATCAATGTAGTACTTATTCTCCCGCAGAAACCTAGGTGTTTCATCATAGCTTCTTATTATCGGAAGCCCTGCGTGATGTCAATTACAGACTGGAGAAGAAACATCAAGCGTTTACCGGTGAGAGACTCAGAGAAGTGAGCGTATAGAACGGATCGAAGCATAGCATCTGCTCTTTCAGAATCAACCAAGATTAACAGGAAATCAGAAGACTATTAACCCAAGCGTTTGACCTCCCGTGCGCTGGCACGATAAAAAGATTGAAAATGTTGATATCCAAAAATCACCACAACGACAACAATTACTTGAGAAATTGTCTAAGCCTTCAGTAGACTGCGCACAGATGAATCTTACTGAAGTAATTTTCCACGACAGTAATAATCACTATGGAGCCAACGACACTAGACAAGGTCAGCATCACTGTCAAAAGAGACATTAGGCAAAACGTGAGAAATGCAAGACTAGGTACTAACAAAGTCTCATAGAGACTAGACGACAGATGGAATTAGACAATCAACTCAGTCAACAGGTCGAGGGAAACCTACTTGGTAGTTGGTTGTCGATGGCTAGGAATTTCGTCAGAAGTTTTATTTCCTCTCAAGAACATGATTACTTACAATCAATATCTTTCCCGAATATACCCATGATACGACCGACAGGCTTGCATGATCGAAGTCAACATCGTTGGTACAGAAGGACTAAAGTAACTCACTGTTGTATCAAAGAAGGACATAGGAGCATGAAAGATATTGCAAATGGCTTCGTAGTGAAGATTCCCAGAAACAAACCAAGATATCGTATCCATTGTAATTCCGCTGAGTAGGAATGCTGATAAGTTAACAAGCAAAGGAGATGGGATGAAACATACAGGATAAAAGTAAAAATGGCTTGAGATATGCCTAGACCTGCATAAAGACTTTGATAGAAGGAGAACGGGCGGTTAAATGTACTAAAAGAACACCATCAATACGAGAACAAGTGGAGACGTGACCGTTAGTTTACTTCGCCTTCCACCAGACCAGCACATAGGTATTCGTGATCTGGCTTCCTTGCATGAAGAAGATAGATGAGATGAGAAGCGGTACAGTGATAAATCCCCGACCGGCACTCAAGTATTTCCAATAAACTGACCATTTGATCAATGTCCATCAATTATAGAGAATGAGCTATAAAAAATTGCACCTTTCCCAGAAAGTGATCCTGTCGTACGTCTCTCCTTCACAATCAATCGCCCTTCGAGCCTTCCAGTCCCGGCTGCACCCTTGATTTTCTCCCTAGAGCGATCCTTTTCTACGTCGGTAGAGTCATTTTGGAAGGTTTCTGAGCTACCATCGGACTCGGAGTCCGAGTCAACGATACCCCCAAATTCCGCCGTAAGTCGAGAAACGTCACTGTCCTTGGCCATCAAGTCCGAATAAGTCCCATGTTCTTTAATGCCACCATTTTCAAGCAAATAAATCTCGTCGCAGTAGGAAAGGAAGTGAAGGGCATGAGTGATTAGTAATGCAGTTTTACCTTGAGTTTGGACGGAACTCAGGATTGCATTGTGGAATAGAGATTTTCCAACGTCAGCGTCAACTAAAAATCATACATTAATAGTGAGTTTCAGACCTGAGAACAGCTAATTTCCCACCAGCTGAGAGTGGGTCATCAAAAAGTATCACGTCTGCATCGGAATACAGAGCCCTCGCAATGTTTATCTATGGTTGAATTCAATCGAGATGCACGGACGGCGTTAGTGTCCTGATACTCACACGCTGTTTCTGGCCACCACTCAGGTTAATACCCTTCTCTCCGATCTAAATAAAGAGTCTTGGTTAATACTACAATACTCGTCATGGGTATACACACCTCTGTCAAGTCACCGTCCGCGAGAAGCCGAAGATCTGGTAGTAAGCAAGTATCATCGATAACTTTCCAGTAACGTTCTTCGTCAAAGGGGCGACCGAAAAGTATGTTATCTCTCTATTATTTGTTAATATCGCCCGAATTAAATGTTGAATCCTCTTACCAAAGTCGCATTCTGAATCCAGGCTATCTGGGAACAGTAGGCAAGCTCACCACCAAAACTCACTTCCCCAGAAATTTTCCGCATTTCACTGATCAGACCTTGCACCAAACTCGACTTTCCAGACCCAATGCGTCCGACGATGGCTGTTAGGGACCCTCGCTTGATTTGCATGGTAATGTTCTTAACTTGAAATGGTTTTTTGGTTGTTTCTCCCTGCGTTTCTTCCCACTCGAAAGTGGCATCTTGAACATCCAATGCGTATTGCTGACTCCTGTACACTTTGACAAACTCATCAGGCATCAGCTCCGCTTCAAATACCTTTGAGAGCCTTTGGAACGCATTCTTAGAGTCCGTAATGGCCGTTAATGCTCGAGGAAGCAACATCATAGGTTGGCGAAGTAGCTGAAATAAGCTCAGCGATGCGAATATGACGGAAACATCAAAGTCAGGATGGAGCTTAGTATAAACCAATAACGAAAGTGTCGCAGCAAGTACAGGCGTAGAGTAAGCGAATGCAACACTGTAAGCGATCCATTGAGTGTGATAGAACATCAAACCCTGAGAAGCCACACCTGCCGGACTGAGAGTGCTGTATCTGCCTAATACCTTCCAGCTCTTTTTTTCTTGCCTCGTTAATTCCTGATAATTATCGCCAGCCGTTCCAGTTGCATATCCGAGAACGATTCTATCACTTACTTCTGAGAAATGGCATTTCATAGGAGAAATATTTTACCACTCGCATACCGCCTATCAAAATTTTCGTGAGCTTTCCATCATTTCTGCCACCGACAATGGACAAACCTAGAACTTCTAGAAATGTTTTTGATCGTTGATCTGTGTATTTCACAGACTGTCTACGAATTCTAAACTGACGGGATGCGATAACAGAGGATATGGGCGCCATCAGAACAAACAGGGCGAATCCTGTTAATGAGGCTGGACCAAGCTACAACAAGTTAGAAGTTAAGCAGGAATATGAGTGATATGGTGCTTGCCTGCACGAGAAGAATTATCAAGCAAACGAGGACTTGAATGGGTGCTGTCCAAGCTGTAGAAGATAACTGGTCTGAGCATCATGAAATCACTATCTACTAGTGCATACCAGCATGCTACGAACGATTCAGCATCAATAAGCTTATTCAAGACCTAAGACTCACAAACCATTGCGCTGCAGCATCAATTCTACTGACCTACAAATCCACTTATGATGCTTTTGAAGATATTGATATTTGCTCTGAACGTACGTCGCTAGAAATGAGGCTGACGATCTTACTATTGGGCAGTAAGACGCGAGATTTTCCCGTGAAACGGATAGCTCGTCTATATACCGAGCCTATGAGCGCTGTCCTTGAAAGTATTCCGGTCATCATAGAGCGCCAAAAGAACTAGAAAAAAATGAAGCAAAGGTCAGACAGTCGAACATGAAAACAAACTTGATGTTGCATAAGACTCGTAAAGATTATGATGATAAAGAGCCCTATCGCCATTCCAATGCCACGTCCTACATTCAGCGTCTCTTCTCCGCGAGCTCGGCGAGCCTCTCTCTCCTGAGAAAAATTAATGAGGACCTAGATGCCGATAAACATCCAATCGACTCTAAAGAATGTAAGAAAAAAACCTTGACTAATAATGGTCCCATCAATTGAGATATATCCCCAACAACCTTTCGAGAGATCGATCAACTGGTCCTTGAACCGAAACAGTAGCGTACCTTGATAGCGCCACCACTCCAGAAAAACCTGCCCAAAGTGTCGTTCAGGGCGAACGCCAGGCTGGGCTTCTTGAGGCCTGTTTTCTCCCGCCACTCCCTTTCAAAAGAATCAAACGTTTCTTTAAATCCAGTACCATTCCTGAGGGAACGAATACACCAGATAAATTTCCGAAACAAGGTAGGCTCGATTTCTCCTCTACGAAGTGCTTCATTCCATTCTTCAGCTGCGCTTTTCCTTTTTTGCCAAGATTCGTCAAGCTTGGCAGAAAGTGTCGCAGCAGAGCGCGATTCATCCACTGTCCACAGATCAGAAGCTTGCAAAGTACGTTGATACCCAAGTTTCTAAGTCTTTGACTGAGTATCCGACAAATTAGCCAAGAAAAATAACATACCATTAGGGGAGTGACCCACGTGTATGTGAATATCGTGAAAATATTTGCATATGCAAGAGGAATAACCTAGTCTTGGTTTCAGTGATGGCCTCCGTTTGGCTAACTGCCGACATACTGGTGCGCTGTTAAGAGAGCCTGGGGAAGGTGGTGGAGGGTCTTTGGGAATCCTAGTCTCTTTCAACACAAGGCATGCGAACGTGGACTAGCAACTCACCACAATTGCCACCAATACTTGCGATAGTGTATAAGTTCTTCACCTGCGTCCAACTCAACTGCATAGTTATTGCCAAGTTGTGACGGTTCGTCCGCTGGATAGGACTTGCCACTACTGTTCTGTTCCTTCGACATCTGCAGGACACAAACACGAAGACCTGCCAGTGGAAGGCATATGGCATATGTACAGCAAATATACCAGAACGTAAGGCATCGAAGATCTCAAGCTCATAGTGGCAGATGGGCCAAGAAGAAACGGCAGGGTGTGGCAATTTTATTTTTCTCATGATCTACAAGATAGCCCGCAGTAGTAGCTTGTAAATGGAGAACGAGCCAGATGACAGTTGAAGAGAACCAAATGGTCAGGACACTCTTGATTGATTGCCGACAACGTCACAAGTCATTCCTTGTGGTCTGATCCCCAACATCCTTAATCTGATTTGGTGCTCTGATTTTCACTCCACAGTACCCCGTTTGTTGCGTGAGTTCCATCTTCACATGTACACCTCGACATTTTTTTCGATGTGAATCTTGGGAGAAATTTAGGTCCTTATTTTTTGTGAATCTCATTCGGCCATCTCCTCATACGTATTGGTTTTGTAGTTGTTATCTGGCGTGTAAGCTCCCAAATTGTCATTTGAACTTGGTGCACTGTTTCTACCTGTTCTCTGGTCCAGTCATGTCGTTATCAGAATTCACGATCGGCGCCCGCGCTTTGCCTCCTGCTGAGCGTGCTGCCCTCGCGAGCACCGCTCGTTTATTGTCTTGCCTGGTTACCGAATCCTGTGTACGGGCATTGTACTTTCCTCTTGTGGGCTTTGAGGCCACCGGCTTTGGCATAATCCTAAAACCTGAGACTCCTCTTACTCGTCCTTACACCAGCACAGATGTCTTAGCCGTTCTCCCTCTTCGTCATATTCCTATCTTCAAATATGATGGCCAGGATGCTAGAGAAATTGGCCTTCTGGACCCCTATGATATGATGCCATTCATTCTAGAGGTTAATGTTGCTCAAACTGAAACTGACATACTCAAACTGAATCCAGTAAGTTTGGACTGTTGTACCCTGAGCCTCTACTGAATCCCAACTTTGTCAGCATCCTGAGCTTACTAGTGCAATTGTGGACGATCTCCAGGCAGCAGGTTGGAACATACAAAATAATTTAGTCTTCGTTCCGAATAAAGGTCCTTTGAGTATATGGAACGCTTTTGCCGAAGCAATGAGTTTAGACCCCGACATAGTCCTTGATATCAGCCAGGAATTCATAAGTGCAGTGAAATGGCAGAGTGAGTAATCTCTTGGTATCTGACCGTGTTTTAATGACCTTCATCTAAGCTTATTCGTTCGAAAATCCCCCTCCCGCTCCTTCATTCGAATCTCCGAGCATCGATTGGGAAGAGTCCATTGTAGAAGGCCATCCCACGCATCCAGTGAGACTTGCACTGACAGGTTGACGTTATCCACACTCGGCTCACATCAGGACAGATGCATAAGACACGTCACTTCTTACCTCCTCTTCCGGACTTTGTTCCAGGTGCCTATGATCTTTACAATCCAAAACTTCGGTTTATCGCGGTACCGAAGAAAGATTTGAAAATCACCTTCAATTTTGAAATCCTGAGCAGTCCCTTATTGCACGCAGCAGCAAAGAATGCCGGGAAACCCTTGGTGATTCCAGACGGCCACATCATAGTACCCGTCCACGAGCTTCAGGTACCTCATATAAAAGATAAATTCCCAGATCTCCAAGTATACTCCAATGAATATAGACTTGATCTTCGAGCCCAGCAGAGCATCCGGTGAAGTGTAACCTCCATGCACATCGCTTGCAAAGCTGATCAGTGCTTTAGCTCGGTTATTGTGCCAGGTGTCCTGCACGATATCTCCCTCAAACTTGGTGTAGGGATCAAGCTTACGTCTGCAGTCCGCACCATTTCACCCGAATCAGCGTATTTCGGCCCTCGTTTTTCTTCTACAGTTGTACCGATACTGGAACTCGATCCAGAAGTTGTCACTGTGGCCAAGGAGCTCGCAAGCATTGTTTATAATCATTCTGACGGAGAGATTGCGAAACATTGTGCGGCCATTATCCGTGAATGTTATGAGAATACCAGCGAGGAGAGGGGGGAGAGGCTCATCGTCTGTACTTCTCTGGTTGAAAGTGGACACGCGGGAGAAGGGGGCGATATTCCACCTGTTATTCGCATTTTTGGACTCCACACCGAGGATAAACGAGTCGAATGGCTTGATAAGTACGTCATCTCCAACAATGATCAGATAATCTGCCCATGGTGTGCAGATTTGTGTCTGTATTCTTCAGGGCTTTTCTACCTCCTATTTTAAAGAATGGAGTCGCGTTCGAATGTCACCCTCAAAATTGTGTGGCACGTTTCGATTTGAAGACCAAGGAACTCAAGGGGTTCATCATCCGAGATTTTGGTGGACTCAAGATTCACCCTCCCACTCTTTATGAAACCACCGGGGTTGAACTAGACGTTGTTGCCGGACACTCAATCGTCTCAGAGAGTCTTGATGCAGTGTACGCCCGAATGTATCACACAGTTTTCCACAATCACCTTCAGCAGCTTATCCGTGTCTTGGGGTTGCATTATAATGGTAGAGGCTGGGAGATTATTCGGAAAAACCTAGAAATTGCCATCCCAATCTCACATCCTCTTTGGGAGGCATGGATGTCACCAGAACGAAAAACACTTCCCGGAAAATGTTTCATGAGAATGAGGATGTCAGGCATGTATAGATTCGTGAGTATTCTTCATTGATCATTTAATAGACAACCACGCTCAAAGATCTGAATTAGCACCTACATGGCCCGTTTCCGAACCTCATACATTATAGGGGTGTGAAAGAAAATACTCTTTCCCAATAAACGATTGTTTGCTGGGGTTAAAGATTACACGCCAAGAGAATAACTGTAACTTTACTTTATTTACGTTAAGACGTTTATAACGTCATTGGTTCAGTTGGCACACCGTGGCTTTCAGAGAGCAGGTCGTGTACACGAATGCATTAAGTCCGATTTGATTCTGATGAGCACCCATCCTCTCTTGATTTGGGATACATTTCTCTTGAGGATATCTTCACCAGGTTCAGTCGACCGTTGCCGCACTTCTAAAGTCTGACAAACTTATGTCAACTGTCCAGGCTTATTGGCCACAGGTGCATTGAATGGGGATGTAACTGTGCCAAGTGCACAGATGATCAGGAGGGCAATTGGACTTCCGCCACACCAGAATATTCGATGACATGGCGAGTGGGACATGGCATGACATCTCCAGTAAATCTGATAACATCCCTCACCAAACTGCCTTCTTCACGACGAACCACTCCGTGAGCAGTGACTGAAAGAATTCTATCCTTCATAAAGCATTGACATCTGCTGCTGTTAGAATCAAACTTCCTACAAAGTCTTTGAAGATAGTAGGATCTTCAGTCTACGTCCATGTGGGTCACTCAGCTCGGTGGGGATTGTCTATATAGAATAGGACAGCCAGCAATAATTCTTGCCCCATGAACGGGCCTTCATGCTAATGTCCCGCTAGTGTCCCACGGTCTGTACTCACCAGTCTCACAGGTACCACGAATAATGCAACTAGTCCCACGGGTACTAATTGGGTGTCCCGCAGTGGACAGAAGAAGTATTCATTGTCGATGCGATCAGTCGCAATCGCAATATATAACCGATTTCGGTCATCCCGTTGTCAGCGCGATAGATGCTGAGTCTTATCAGATAAGCCTCTCCACATCTAAACTCCACCCCTTGTCAGTCTTCTCAAGTTGTAATCCACAGCAGCGGCGCAGTTGCGGCCAAGATACCTGGATTTTCTCAGGTTTTCACAAGACAAAAGGGGCTCAAGCTCCCAAGCATTTTGGTCTGTTGGTTGATCAATCTTATTTATCATGATTCAGAAGCTTGCAATCTGACTTCCACGCGAATCGTCATACGATAAATCTGAACACAAACTGAAATCGGTGCTGGTGCTAGTTTCAGTATTGACAATTAACCTGAGTCATCAAGTAGCCATTTTCAGGTCATATTTTGTCCGCCGAGATAACTCCAACGTTGCCACTGCTCGTTCACGCATTTATAAAGCACTGCACATCCATCCTCGATATTCAGACTTGTCACCACTTCGAATGTCTTCAGGTTATCATCTTCCTCCACCTGAGCATGCCACATTTGCGGTCATCTCTCGCCTTTTATCATGCATGGTCACCGAATCCTTGTTAAGAGCATATTACATCCCTCTCCCAGGGATACCAAACGTTAGCGGCTTTGCGGTGATCCTTTCCACCCACTTGATATCAGAGCAGCCAATCATCAACCGATCCCTACGACCTCGCGATGTTTTTATCATTGTTCCGCTGCAGAACCCTCCTGCGTTCGGTGAAGGCGCCCATTCTAGGCATGGACATCTCATCGGACTCCTGGATCCTCTTGATATGTTTCCTGCATTTTACGAGTTGACCGAACATTCTCCTAATCCCAACTACGTACGTTTTCTAACGTCAGGATACGGCCTGGATACTGACGTTAGGTGCCTTCATTACTTGCGTAGGGTAACCTCAAGGTGGCTATCATTGATTCTCTACTCCCCATCAGCCTGGGAACTCGGTAAATGTCGTGGTCTCCTTGAAGTTGATGATCCTGTCCACCTCTGGCGTAAATTCGTGGATGGCGTGATTATTCAAGATTCTCTCAGTAATATTATTGAAAATGAGTTGTTGAGCTCATATGAATGGCAAAGTAAATTTTTTTATCGAAAATTTCGTGGTATATTCCTCACCATGATCTTTCAGAGCATTCTTTTGAATATCCTCCCGCCCTACCAAACTTGGCCTCAGCGCTAATCGAATTTGAACAAAGTTTAGTCGCGGGGCATCCAACTCATCCAGTAATTAGTTTCTGAAAGCAAGTTAGTCGTCACTATATTCTAATCGTCCCAATAGATGCATCGCGCTAGGATATTGGACTCCGCATCTTCTGGGTACGACTGGCTCCATCCGAAGATTCGCTTTGTTCGAGTACCGAAATGTGATCTGAATTTACACGGTGACTTTGAGGAGACCTTTTGGCAGTTAGCGGAATTAGCTGCATTTAAAGCCGGCAAATCACTTGCATGTGACAGACATTTTGTATTCATGCCAGCCCACGAGCTACAACTCAGCAATATCAGCAAACGTTTCAAAAACGTAGAAATTTTGCAATCCAACATATATTTGCCGGCTTTGGCGCAATCCAGTATCAGGTATGGTAATCCCTTGAATTCAGACAGACCTGGGATCTGATAGCTCGTGTAGAACGGTTTCGCTTCCCGATCTTCCCGGGAAGTCTCTGAAGCTTGCTGTTGGCGTGAAGATTTCCTCTTCTCTCCGTACCATATCCCATTTCACGGCCGATTTTGGCCCTCGGTTCTCAGCTCAGGTCATCCCGAAACTTGCAATTGACCCCGAGATTCTTCACATAGAAACTGAACGGCAGAGTGCTGTGTACCGTGATGACGATCCCGAATTAGTCAAACACTTCACGGCAGTCATTCGTGATGAATACATACCTAAGGAAGGAGAAACTATTATCGTAGTCGCTGCGCTCCTTGAAACGGGCCATCGTAACGTTCCAGCTGGCAAACCTGCAGTCGAGCACCTCTTCAAACTTGATACCCAAGAAAAACGGGTAGCCTTCCTAGATCAGTACGGCAGTTCGATTATCTTCAGAACTCAACTGATGGTTTCCCTCCAAAGGTATATCGACGTTGCATGCAGAGCACTGCTCCCAAGTCTCATCCGGAATGGCATCGCGCTCGAGGCTCATGCACAAAATGTGGTGGCCCGCTTCGAAACCTCTACTGGAAAGGTTTTAGGTTTCATCTATCGTGATCTAGGCGGTCTTCGCATCGATCCGCAAACTCTAAAAGAGTCCACTGGTGTGGACTTCCAGTTCCTTCCAGGGCATTGTGTTGCAACTCAGACTCTGGAGGAAACGTTCCCTAAATTCTATCACACCTTCGTCCATAACCATATACAACGTCTGATCCGGCTTCTAAGACTTCATACCAACGGCATTGGTTGGGAGTTACTGAGGAAGCATATGGCCTCGGTCATCCCGCGGGATCATAAATTATGGGATCTTTGGATGGACCCGGAGCGCAGGCGAGTTGATTCAAAGTGCCTGATGCGGATGAGAATGAAGGACTCTTATCGGGATGTAGGTCATGTCATTGCTGCACTCAGGTCCTCCAAACTGAAATATCACAGATGGTTTACAGTCCATACGTCAATATGATTCAATACCGTCCCATCGCAACCCCGGACAAGATTGTTGTCCATTAACCAGAAATTTTGCACATCGATGTGCAAACTATTGGACTTTGATTAATATTTAAGTGTATATATGTAAAGTAGCAATTTATATAGATAGACTTGAAACCCTGGTTAGGGTTCCAAATTAATTTTGTGGTTACCATTGTTGTCCAGCCATACTGCTATCTGATCTCTTGCTAAATGCCGACACATTGATATTGAAGACATACAACCACGTCTGTCAGCGCTCTACATTCAAAGCGGATAGTTTTTTCTCCCTATGCCATTATGTCTCAAGAACTGGGAACTTTAATTGTCGTAGTTCTCAAAGCTAGAAACCTGATCGACAAACATTCCTTCTATAAGCAAGATGTCTTCGCTCAGGTGTCACTTAATGGCATGCATCCCTCTTGTTTTTCAACGTTTCTTTCTTACTGGGACTGTCAATAGATACAGTCAAGAAGACCCCTGTCGATGTAAAAGGTGGCCAGCATCCCTGTTTGGGATTCAGAACTCAGATTCGCAGTACCGAAGGCGGTATCTGACAAGTCAAGAAATATTGAAGTTTCCTGCTTTGCTAAGGAGCGTCGGAACGACGATCTGTTGGGTAAGGGAACTGTGGATATCACAGAAACTCTGAAAGCAGGAGAATTTGATGGTAGGCTTGCATCTGTGCCGTAAGTCCCCTGATGTTGAACATCTAGATCATAGATTGGGTTAGTCTGAACATCGATGGGGTAGTTCGTGGAGAAATCTATCTGGAGATGACCTATTTTTCGTCTGCTCCAGTTCCACCCGCCTCTTTGATGGATCGTCATGGGCAAGACATATCCAAGCGGCCTTCCAAACTGCCTCCTTCAGAACGCTTACATCGTCCCCATCAATCAAGTGTTTCTTCACAAGCTGACAACCATGCATCCAAATTGGCTTCTTCAGTAGGGCATTCTCTCCCGACTTCCTACTCAACGGGCGGAGATCCTGCCCTATCACTCTCAGGGAAAAGTCAATTGTTACCAGTTCCCGGCATTCTGAGGCCAGGAGGTGCTTTTAAGCATCAAGCTCCGCGCAATCCGACAAGTTCTGAACTTCCCTCGGTCCCTTAGACCAGGAGATGGAAAATCACCAAAACCTCAATCTCCGAATCCAGCGCGTGTTGTAACTCCTCCTAGGCCCTACCGCCAGCCCCCATTCAATGAATTTTCCTCTCCAAATGAATTTGCTATTGCAAACCCTTACCTTTCTGCACTCTCTGCAGCTCCTTCATTCATTCCGGCAGTACCTCCTGTTAGAAATGACATAGTCCCATCGGTAGACTATTCCTCTCCTGCCGATATAGCGGCCTCTCCTGCTTGGGACCAATCAGACCTGGCTTCATCTAACCTATCATTTCCTGAGCCCGTGATACCAATTGTACCTGAATTCCACGCTCAAGCTGAATCATACCAGGATATCGGGTGTCAGCATGCAGCTCAAGCCAGATTCTCTTCTCCAGTAAATCAATACTCTTCTCCCCGTTATCAGGTTCCTCTTCCCCTACCTCAAGATATGGGTGCTGATATCAGATCGAGCCCTCCTGGTTCCCAACTGCCAGAGATAAACTCGGAGGTACACTTGGAGGCATACCGGGAAGCTAAGGAAGATTCTGCTGAACGTCATGAGCAGGAACAAGGAGATCTTGCATTGGCACTAGAATTAGATCGGGAATTGAATTCTTAGATGCTGCATGAATGGTCGCCATCAGAATAAGTGATTGATTGACTAGGGTTATGATGCCAATAAATTATGATAGATTATCAAATATCTTAAATCATATCTGAGGTTCGTCGAGGCGCTATAAATTTCATACCCGACCATGCGCCAATGAAGGGTTTTCGCGGAGTTTTTCCCTCGTGAGTTCACCATCTGCAACCCCTTTGGAGAGCCGTAGATCATAGACGAACGTAAGAAGATAAAATGTGAAGCCGAAAGCAATCACCCATTCCAGAACAGCTGTTCGCAGCATCATGAGCGGAACAATCTCGACTGCAGGATCAAATTACTACCCACCACCAACATCCCTACTTTCATAGAGTGTTATTCCAAATGCGATAGCCAGGCAGATCAAGATAATGGCAATGATGGCCTTGGCGACATAGGCATACCGCAGTTTCCGCGCTTCAACGAAATCCTTGCTCAACCAACGATACTAATAGATATGAGATAGTGCCCATTTCATCAAATAGCGGAAGCTCACTTCCAGTATAGTGAAAATGGCACTCAATGCAACGCCGATAATGAACACCAGAAGAAATGCACGATGCGCACTCGAATATCGTTTCGTATCGAAGATAGAAAGGAGAAGTAGCCCGAGGCCTCCAATAAAGGAGCCTGCCATGGCAAGAATGCCAAGCACTGTTTCTCGCCGGCGTGTGTGGGCCACCAGACTGCATGGACAGAAATGAACGTAAGAGGACCGCTGCTATGGACCAAGATCAATAATTTCACCGTCCCGTGTGTCTGAGGACCCTTTCCACTACAAGAGTGAGAAAGAAGGACAAAGCAGTGATTGCACATCCTGCGATAAAAAGTGGCTTGAGGCCGCTTGCTCCGATATCGGATATATAGGCAATAGATCCTTCTTGTGACACATATCGCGGTCGACCCTGGGCTAACCAGACAATCAGCATTGCCCAAAGCATCCCTTATACTGAATGAGTTCTACAATTGCGAGACAATGTCAATCGGAGAAAACCAACCAAACCAGACGGCAGCACCAACAAGAGGTAGCCAAACATATATCCAGTGCCTATGAGGATGTACGACGCGACTAGAGTTCAGGCTATCCTCCATGCCAGGTCGAGGGCAAGACTTTGTGTGTAACACAAGGCAAAATTATCACCTGAGTCTCGAGTTCTCCTAATCGACATTGACATTATGAACTTGGAGTTGACGTCATCGCCAGAGTTAAGGAGAGAAATATGAGGTTTCAAATCAGAACATATCCTGTTCTAGTCATACCCAAATTGGCAACAAATCTATTCTTACCATGCATTCCGTTTCCCGATAGTCGGGAGACAAAACGTGCATATCTTGCTCAAGAGTCAGGATCTGTAGTAACAACTACCAGACCTGCAATGGACCCCATTTTTTTGCGCTTCACCGAGAAAGCATAGGATTGGCTGGTCTTGCTGTCGGGTCCGGAATGATGCAGCCACCCTCAAATGCTCAGTGTCCGTCCTTATACCTCAAATATGTCCTGCCCAATAGCTAATAATCTATTAGCTAGGTCTAGATCTCCTCCCTATCTGCACCTCAACCAAACATACATAGTGTGTGGGACTTGCAAAGCTCTTTTGTGATAAATTACTCAGCCTGACTGACTAATGAGGAAAGTAAAAAGACAGAAAATCTCATAAGTCTCAACTACCGTGTTAGTATACAACAAAAGGCAGGCAAGGAATAAAAAGAAAGCTATCGAGATAAGGAAAAAAGACGTGGATCGTATCGGTCAGAGCAGGATTCTAATGGATCCAGGACCAGTGATTTAAGCACAAATCTGGGTAGGTACTGCTGGCCCTGGCAGATGGTAAGGTGAGGAGCCCGCGCCAGTAGTAGCCAACTTCTTGAAAATCTGGCGATACGTTCAACATCTGACTAGTAGAGCAAAATCAGTCACAAACCTGTACAAAAACATCGGATGATTGACCACCACTGACGGCCCACTTGCCGTCAATGACAGTGATAGGCACGCCCGTAATGCCTTTGGCACGAGCGGCATCCGCAACCTTATTTACTTCAGCTTCTAGCTCGTCGGTCTGGAAGAATGTCAAGGCCTAAAGAAGAAATAAAAATACGACACAAATTTCGCCCATCTTTAGTAAGCTGTCATAAGACCTGAAGGACCTCCACGAACCTCATCTTCTGACATGACCCCAACAGATTCTGCGACCTCTGCAAGGACCTTAGCATCTGATATATCCTTGGCATCAACCATGCTTGCATAGAAAATCGCTGTGATAAGTTTAAGCTGGGAGTCCTGACCACCGACTTGTGCTGCCTTATAACACAGACGATGGGCGTTGGTCGTGTGGCCGATCATGCCGTTCCAAGTTCTATCCACAGATTAGTCGGTATGCAGCATTGAAACAGGAATAGGGAGAGTAGAACATACATCGGAATCGATTTTTCTTCACCCCATTTCGTGACGCATTGGCGGAGACTCGTTGAGCGCTCTTCACCTAAATGACAATTGTAGAACCTGAGGCGTTCGGTGGTCTCCCCGGGTGAGAGGCATTTGGGGCCTATGAGGCGAAAGGGCATGTGCTGAAATTCGAATTCGAGCGGAAGCTTCAAGGTATCTTTGCAATAGTTCATAGCGGCAGTGAGTTCATGCTGGACAACAAAACAGCTCGGACAGGTCTAAAGCAAACGTTAAAATTTCGAAAAGTGATAGGAGGATACTTACAAAATCTGATATTACTGCAAGTTTAACCACGCGAGCGGACATGATAGTATGAGATGCAGGAGGGTGAAAGAATGCAAAACGAGAACGAAATGTTGGTTATTAAATACCGAGGGGTCAAATGCGAACAGGAGTATACATGGAGCTTGCCTGAGCTTACCAGAGCTGCTTGCTCAACCACGCTTATCTAAGCGACCTCAAATTAATCAGCACTGCTCCTGCTCCTTCAACTTTCATTACAAAACTAACATGACTACCATCTGTCGTATACAGTCCCGTGACCCATTTCTTTCAGCTGCCCGGAGCTAAATCAATGGATCATCATAGCCGAGGCCCACTGGCCACGTCTCCGGCTGTTCATAAACCACCACTGACATCTGCTCCTTGAACCAGTTGAAGTAATCTTTCTTCCGGAGCATTATCCTTGTCCGTCGGTCTATCCGCAGCCTCTGGATAGCATGGTGAAATAAGCTGCGAGTAGAAACCATGGCTGAGAGGCAAAGAACTTCGCTTGTGCCCAGCTGGCCCAAGGTAAGTGTGCGTAGACAAGGCCAAGGAACCCTGCTATCTGTCATGTCAACGGATATCGTCATCATCCGACAGATGGCTGGAATGAAGGGGTCCATGGTGAGTTCTGTGATGGAGGGAAATGCAAGGAGCAAATTTGTGGCAGCAACTTCATCAAATGAGCAGGCCACAACTGTCAGCTCTTTGACGGACGGGAAGACAGATGAGTGGAAATTTTCAAGTTCATATAAAACAAGGGACCTTAATTTTGGGAGCAATACAAGTGAGAGGGGGATATGTGGAGAGGTGCAGGGACCACAGATGCGAAGAGACCGCAGTAGTGGTAACTCGATCTGCTTAGTGACTTGAGAAGGATCGCGTGGATGATGAATGTGAAGTTGACCAAGAGAAAGGTTAATGAGGGAAGGGAGCATTTCTAAGAAGGAGACGAATTGAGAGGGCTCCATATAGTATCTTTCGAGCCCGTCTAGATCCAAAGTCGAAATCGCCTCAGTGGGTGGGGCCAGGTTGCCTAGAGCGATTCCTCCAAGACGAATAAGTTGCAAGGATGGTGCACCCTCAGAGAATATAGTAGGACATTCTCTAGGATATTTAGACCTTGGAGAGTTGTGTTCCTGCGACATTCCGATCAGAAGACTGAGATGCTCTAACTTGGGCACCGAAGAGCAGCGGAGACATTGCTCGACTGTGGCGAGATGGTCGTACTCTGTCACCAGCGAGAATCGGCGCCAGCGTTCGGAGTGTCCGGAAATGAGGGTCATAAGTGGTTGGATATCTGAAAGGAGGGTATCAACTAGAATATCAAGGAAACAGTCGTATGAACGTCTGAGGTAGGCTTCTAATCGCAACAGGGGGTGTCGGGTTCGCTTTGGAAATCCTGATGTCGTTCCACAGAAGAGGTGTTGAAAGAGAAATAGCGCGCCAATGACGTGAAACATGAGATGCAACTACGCCAAAGGAAGGGCAGAAACTGGGAGCGCTTGCAGCCTGACATATGAGAAAGATATGGCTCAGGAGCTCAACCGGTAGTTTGGAGACCGATGCACGATGATTGATGAGTGTGTTGTATGCCGCTCTTTCACTACTTAGCCGTAGCTCTATCTCAGAAATCTCGCGAAGGAGTTCCTCTCTTCTAAGTTCCAGTCTTGAGATACGGTCAGCAGTCCTATTTAGTTCGGGAGACTGAATCAAAGTGGTCCTGGATGCCCCAGTTTCTGAGAGCTGGTCTTTAGAGTTCAACATTCAATCAAGTGACATTCACTCATTTGTCGAGCCAGATTCGTGCTATTTATCATTGACCGAGTTACCAAATACACAGGCAGTATCAATTTGGATGGGCCTTAGATAGGCTTGCAGTATGGATTGTATGGTAGCCCCATCTATTGACAAAAAGCTATCATGATTCATGTTGAAGTAGAGCGAGTGCACATCCAATATTTAGTCAGCAAATCACGTCAGTTTTTATTATCAGATACAACGTCATCTGAGACATGACGATGTCTTAGATATATATAGGTAGAATCAACCTCAATCGTTGACCATATTGGGTGACGTTTGAGGTGAGTTTCGTCTCCAGATTGACTAGTGTATTATTCTCATACGTATCCTACAGACCTATCATGGTGACGTCTGAGACCTATCTCTCATATTTTTCATAGTTTTTCACATGCATCGTGAGATCAATAATCATCAGAAATTTTGAGAACCAAAGCTTCGAGCATTACCTGGGAATGTGTGGATGGAGGCCACGAAATACTCATATTAGAGTACAACCATCAATAGTTGTTCCCTGAAATCCAGGGATGGCAGTTCGTAAACAAGCAGGCGGCTGTCTATATACCAAAATCATGATGACAAAGAAAGTCAATCAGGAAAGATGTCAATGGTGTCATCAGGACATACTATACCTTACGGTCGTTTCGGTCAATTTTGGGTCCAGTTTTGTCATACTGTTGTTTCGACCATAAAAGATGTTGGTCCCCAGTTGGTATCTCCATGTAAGACATATGGCTAGTTACCTTCCTTCAAATTGAATGAGATTGTGTACCATTCGCGATGTTAGTAGCAAGCTGACTGATATTTTACCTAAGCCGTTTCGAGTTTCAATTTCGTTAATTCCAAGCTGGGTCAAGTGTGTGGTGGCTTTCAGACAATGAGTTCACATTGGTGTATTTGTTTTCCTAAGTGAGATCCCTCGTCAGGCACCCTGCTAGTATGGTCCACTGAATTTGTATAGTCTCTAATTAATACATGGCCATTGTAGAGTTCAGTCAGTACACGAGTGACTTCCTGTGATTGGCTAAAGCACTGTCAGGAAGGATTTTTAAGCACGAATATCGCCTGACCCATTTTTAGAGAGAATTCAAAAGCCTCTCTGAGTTCCTGACACGGGCCCACTCACACATCATCAGCCGATTGCCATGACTCTCCTCAGAGGGTTTCTTAGAGGAAAGGGTCGAGGAAGAACCATTTCCATGCCCGTTCAGTCAAATGAGTATGCCATACGATACTCCACCCACATCAAATACCCCTCACTACAATTTCTGTAGAAATCAAAACGGTCACGTGTCTGAATCAAAGTCCGCTGTATAGGTCTTGACGTCCGTTTCGTTTCCATTTCCATTTTCTTTCCAGCTGAATACACTGACCTCTCTTTCCTTCGTACCTTTTCAGGCTGGATAACAACGCCTCTTTTCAGTCCCTCAGCTTTCCTCGTCATTATGTCGACTCCCCATGTTATTGCATCTTCCTCGTCACATCCCGCACAGTCCTCGACTTCGCATGGCATCGTTGGAAACCACTATCGAGTAGGAAAAAAGATTGGTGAAGGCTCTTTTGGTGTGGTTTTCGAAGGTTTGTACTCTCTTTCCCCTTCCAGGTTTCCGCGGCTACGAATCGGATAGACGCCCAAAGGAATCTTATTGTATCATCCGAGTGCTGTGACCTGAAGCACAGCTGAATGCTCACCTGCCGAAAGTGCAGCCCAGCTTGTTCGCTGCTCTTGAGAAACTCCACACTATCTCACACCTTTTCTAGGAACAAAAATCTCGTCGGCTACACCTGTGGCCATCAAATTCGTCTGTCCACCTCTTCTTAATCCAATAATTCGTTAATGTCTAATCTAGGAACCACGAAAATCAGATGCACCTCAACTGAGAGATGAATTTCGATCTTACCGAACCTTGAATGGCACCCGTTGCGTTATTGTTCATGCTCCCTTCCTCTATTGTTTACTCATTTACTGCTAGTCGGTGTGCCTCAGGTTCACTATTTTGGTCAAGAAGGCCTTCACAACGTCCTTGTCATTGATCTCCTTGGTCCCAATCTTGAAGACTTGTTTGATATGTGCGGTCGCAAGTTTACTATCAAAACAGTCTGTATGGTCGCCAAACAAATGGTCAGATTACTATCTGCTCTCTCTCTGCATGCCCTCATCCGGTCCCGGCGACTTCCAATTTGCCGCCTGAATGGTTGGCAGCGAGAATGCTTCATTCCACAAGCCGAGTTGCTGATTTCAAGGATATAGGTCACCCGTGCACAATCTGTTCACGAAAAGTCTCTCATATACCGTGATATCAAACCCGACAATTTCCTGATTGGTGTATCTGGAAGTAAGAGCGCCCACACCATTCACCTTATTGGTGAGTATAACACTACCTTTGATCACTTTGTCCTCTTCGATAAACTCCAGCGGTCCTGAGTTGTCAAAAATGACCCTCATCGATCTAGCTCCTACTATTAGTCATACTCAATATCTTTCTGTCTCCTGTCTGAAACGTGGACCCTAACACCTGATGTTCTAGATTTTGGTATGGCTAAATTCTTCCGTGATCCCTAGGACGAAGGTCCATATTCCCTACCGAGAGAGAAAGTCTCTTTCAGGCACCGCTCGTTACATGTCAATCAACACCCACCTTGGCCGTGAACAATCGAGACGGGATGATCTCGAATCTCTCGGTCATGTTTTCATGTATTTTTTGCGTGGAGGTCTCCCATGGCAAGGTCTTCGTGCCGCTACCAACAAGCAAAAGTACGAGAAGATTGGTGAAAAAAAACAGTCGACCTCTATATCCGAACTCTGCGAGGGTTTCCCTGGTATGAGTTTAACATATCCACTGTGCTATCGCTCATCGTGGTCCTTAGAGGAATTTTCTATCTATATGAATTATGTCCGTAAATTGGGCTTTGAAGAGGCTCCAGATTATGATTTCCTCCGAGACTTGTTCACCAAAGTTTTGAAAACGCTCGGTGAACAAGAGGATGGTTGTTATGATTGGATGCTACTTAACAATGGCAAGGGCTGGGAGGCCAGCACTGTATGTAGCACCTGTGTATTTGATGGCTATCTTCATTCATATTTTGACAGCAGAACAGTGCCTCCGCTGGGCATCATCGTGATAGGCGTGAACGCGACCCTGTTCACCGGCGACCCTCTCGGCCAGTAGCTGATGCATCCGCCAATGGCATGGTGCAACTCACTCCTGTTCCTGCCGCACACATCGATCAAAAAAGACGGAGACCAGAAACGCGCGAACGTGACATCAGTCGTGATTTGAGTGTCCAGCCCATTGTATCGCCCAGTCGCAGACAGAGCCAGCGGGATTTCAACCTCAGCAACCAAGCTGTCGCTTTCTCAGCATCCCTACGCTTCGGCACATGCAGGCACGAATTACCGAACAAGTATTGGTCCGGGATACGGACGTCAATCTCCCAGCGCTCAGGTTATGTTGAATGGCAGTGGACTTCAAATGAACCAATCAGAACCTTATCACCCCTCACCAGCAATTAAACTTCCTGGCAAATTCACGAGACAATGTAATAAACCCCGGAACCAATGCGCAGAATGTCAATGGCACAAGGATGGGAATGTATGACCGAGATCATGGTGATGATGGTGGCCACGGTCGTAAGAAGGGCCTGCTGGGTATGCTCTGTTGTCGAGCATGATGTGTAATTCAAGTGTGCTATGATTGCATCCAGGCCAGTGCAATTCGTCGTCCCGCAGCCACCTACTTTTCGAGGACCATCAATACAATCAGTCTCACACATAGACGCAAAGCTGGACATTATCCTCCACATTTTTCGTCCATTCTACTTTAGTCTCGGAATCTGCATAATACCTGCCACGACCTTTGATGCTCATATTCTTCTCAATGTCTATATATCCACACGCTGTTAGTTACTGTTTATTCTTTGGACCCGCATTTGTAATGCAGGTAGGTTTTGTTTGTGTGTCTAACTTGAGTTCCTATTGTGACTGTTGATACCTTGCGATGTACTATGTAGTGTTTGCGTTTTCAATGCTATGCTTGAAAGAAGTCTTTTTGTTGAACACATGTTTATTTGGCATCTCGTGACGCTTGCTTTCCAATGCAACCAGCTATTTGTGTTTCCGAATACATCCAACCGTTCAGTCGATCTTATATTTTTGTCGAAGTATCTTGCCTATATTTCATTATGACCAATGCCGATGAAAGTCCCATTAATCCCATCCCCCAAAATTAGCCGGGATCTGATGCGCGTTGCTGGTGTGCTTCAAGATATGCAAGACGCAGGGAGAACTCCAGTCAATGTCTCTTGGTGTTCCTCCTGTTGCCTTTGTCGCTGGTGGGTCCAATGTGAGTAGCTTTTTTCTCCTCTTGACCTCCCCAGACTTCTATGACTGGTGAGGAATATGTGACTCTGTTCTTCCCGGACACTAATTGTACTCCTAATGTCTTGGGTTTCACTAGGCTAAAGCGTTTCGATGAATCGACTATTACAAGCAGGAGAGGATCTCAAGCTGCTACACCCCCCGTGGCAGTGAAAGGAATCGGAGGGAAAAGGTGCGTCGAAACCTTTAATCCTATTGCAACCTAGCATCCCAAACGTCGAGTCGTGTGCTCGCACAGTCGCTAAACCGGACTACTCGGACAACAAGATTGTACTAGCTATGGTATGTGGATTTTTCTTACTAGCTTGATCGATGGTTTCAACAGCGCCTGGATCGTCATCTTGCTCCGACTCGATGGTGCTAGATGCATTGACCTCCTGTGGGCAGTACTCAAATGTGCATGCTGATTTGATTACTCCCAGGTTGGGTTGCCTGCCAGAGGCAAATCTTACCTCAGTAACAAATTGCAAATCTATCTGAATGTGGGTCTCCTCTTTACTGATGTCATAGAGATATTGACTCTGAGTAACCACACAGTGGCTTGAATATGATGTGAAGGTAGATTTTGGGTTCCGTCATTGTTTCTTGGATTGATCTTTGCTCCTCTTTGTCTGAAAGGTGTTCAATGTAGGCCAGTTAAGGCGCACGAGAGCACGGCAGCAGGCTGCTCAGTACGTCCCAATTTCTGTGTTTAGATTTTGGAGCTGAGATCGGTGTGTAGAGGTGGCATAAAGGAAGAGCACACAGCCTCCTGGTTTAGCCACGATAATCCGCGCGGAAACGAGTCTCGAGAGAAATTAGCTCAGGACAGTCTGGAGATGTTAATTCAATGGTTGAAGGAGGGCGGGAATGTTGGGATACATGGTGTGTCACTTCAATATGGATCGAAAGATTAACTTCATAAGTGGTGTAGATGCTACAAATAGTACTCAAGCTCGCAGGTGAGATCTCTCTAGTTCACACGTGTTGATTCAATCGACCCATAGCAACGCTGACAGAGCTTGGATCGAAGAGCGGGTGAAGCAGGAAAAAGGTCTCGAAGTCATATTCTTGGAATCTTTCTGTGATGATCCCGCCGTAATTGCAGCTAATGTTGCCTTGAAAGTCTCGTCTGGAGATCCTGACTACAAGGACATGTCTCCTGAAGATGCTAAACGAGACTTCTTGCGTCGAATCCAAGAATACGAGAAAGTTTACGAAACTATTACCGAAGATCATCTGTCGTACCTTCGCATCGTGAATGTGGGAAGTAACGTCACTGTCTCCAATATCCATGGATACTTAGCTAGTCGAATCGCGTTTTATCTCATGAATCTTCATTTAAAACCTCGGAGTATATATCTCTCTCGTGTAAGTGGGATGATCGTTGTTTCTTCACTATGTTCTAAACCAGTATTGAAAATCAAGCATGGTGAGAGTCAATTCAATGTGGAAGGGAAAATTGGAGGAGATTCCCTCCTCTCGCCACAGGGATTGAAATACGCAGACGCACTTCCTGATTTGATTACCGACAATATTGGAGATGCCCCTCTGACAGTGATATATTCTTTTTCTTGGAAGCTGTTTTTGCATATCTCATTCCTAATCACAGGTTTGGACATCGACTCTTAGGCGTACGATCCAGACCGGCTCAAAGCTTCCTTATCCAAAGTTGACTTGGAAATCTCTGGATGAGCTTGACGCAGGTGTGATTTCATCTTTTCCCCGGTCATCGAGCTACTGATTGGCTGAAGGGGTTTGCGATGGCATGACGTACGAGGTAAGCTGCAAATTCCAGCTTTCCGAGAATCGTCGATCTAATAACATTTGGGCTACAAGGAAATTGAGGTATGGCCGGTTGCTTTACTGGAAAACTATTTTTACTACAAGTATATCTAGCAAGCCTACCCGGATGATTTCGCGAATCGCGACGAAGATAAATTCAATTATAGGTACAGGGGAGGAGAATCCTATCGCGACGTTGTCGTGCGATTAGAACCAGTCATTATGGAGCTAGAACGCCAGGAGAATATTTTGATCATTGGACACCAGGTGAGTGCCCTGAGTGCGTATGCGTTCTTTTTGGTTAACGTCGTGCTTCGATAGGCGATTCTTCGTTGCCTGTGAGTGAACTACATGCCGTATCATCTGACTTGCATCTTCACATCATTTGAATTACAGATACGCATATTTCCACAGCTTACCTCAGGCAGATTTACCATATATCCAAATACCCCTGCATACTGTAGTCAAATTAACTATGAAGGCTTATGGTTGTGATGAAGAGAGGTGAGTTGCTCGGGTTTCCTTCTGTTACTCGTCTGATTGCTTCTCAAGATATACACTGCCGATCAAAGCTGTCGACACACATCGGCCGAAACCGAATGGACCGACTGTGAAGGCGCAGCTCAAGATGGCTCGCCAATATTTCACGGAAGAGGAGGGATCCGCCATTCTCGACAAGAAAGAGTAGACAGTAATTCTACAGACGATAAATTTCTAAATACAATCAACATGTAAGTCGCCACCAAAGTGATCTAATCAAATAGGAGTCATCTATACAGAGCTGACCTCGGAGATCCAATTATATATAATGAGACGTGTGTTAGACAGGTGGAGACTGAGGGCTGTTTTCAGGAGAACTATATTTCATCCATAGGAGCAGAGAAGCTATGATGGAGCAGTATGAATAAAATAATGAATAAAAAAACTCTATCGTTGATTCAGCGAGTTTGAAGATGTTGATGTAAGGAATATTACCACTAGCAATGTACTGATATTCTCAGTGGACGGTAGTATGAATTAGTATTACTCCCAGTATAAAGAACAAGCAAATCAGGTTTGAATGAGATACATCAGTCCTGCTGCGAAAGCTTTACTATTTCTCTGTGAATTCAGGAGTTTAGATTGTGATGGCTTTGAGATGAGTGTAGTGTTAAACCTATTTTCACTGCAAAAAAGTCTAATCTAGTCTAAGACAGAGTCTAATTTTCATTCTATACTGCAAAGAGAAAGTGCTTTGTACAACAAAGGATCAACCCTTCATTTCGAGAGTAAGCTGACCAATGTCTCACCACCCAAGTGCATCTGTTTCCCTAAATAGAATATTTGAGCAAATAATAGCATGGTCTACTTGTGGCAACCCTGAAAGTGGCTGAAGCAATCATTGGTACACGAGTGTGATTTCCTGTGACTGGCTGAACTGAAAGGTTAATCGAATTGGCTGGAGAAATGATCTGTCAACGCAGGTAGTGGATCATGAAGTTGTTCATCAAGCCGGGATCGGTGGAATATGTGGATGTCGGTTTCAGCTGTATACGTGGAGGTGGAAAAGATGAAAATTACTGCCTGTTACTGATCCGAGTTCCAACTATAGGAGCAAACTATTGACTCTCGTTCCAACGAAGGATCATCAGACTTGAAGGCGCTGTTCGGACTACTCAGACAACAGACGGCCTCAGGGGAGTAGACAGATAAAAATCAGCTGATATTTTAAGACTGTGATCGTACGAGCCGAATGTTTTGGGGAGGATGCGAGAACAAGAGGGTCACACCTGTGACAAACCCCAAGATATATATCTAGTTGGAAGTATATAGCTTGCTCATTCAGTCTTTCTGAACCCAAACATGTCATCTCTGCTCGCCAAATATCCATTGACCACCGTTGTGCAGGCAACAAAAGTCACTCGCCAACACACCCCTATCCGTACACTCCGCACCCCCTTCAGTGCTCTCAATCAGTCACGCGCCCGCAAGACTGAAGTACGGACGCCACCTTTTACATATGAAAAGCAATACGACTTTTCCTACGAACCAGTTGCAAATTCGTTTGGCAACCATACCTACGTCGTCTCACAGCCTGACACGACTGCAAGATATTTTGAAGTGCCTCATGGGGCATATTCTACATCGTCGCCCTACAAGGTGAGTTTGTGTCTAGTGGTGCTGCTCGCGGGGACTGATGGCGAGAACAGCAGTGATATGATGTGCAACGATTTGTGATGTAGTTGCATTCCAGTATATTCCTTTGTGTATTTGTAGAGAGGTTCATTGGTTGGTCTAATTATATTTGTATTGTGTCGTTGGTCTGTTTGTTGAGGCATCTGATCCGAGAACATTGTGTGGTAGACGACCTTGTGGAAAAAACATACAACCATTACAAGTGTCAGGCTCAGCGCCTTGTCTCTCTACAATGACTCTTTTCATCCCTCTCCACGCCTCTTCTCCCCTGTCCACAAACACCCCCCTTCCTCACAATCGCTTCAAATCCACCCGCTCAGCTCCAGAAAGTCATCCAGTCCATCCTTAAGGCAAAGCGCATCGTCGTCGTCTGCGGTCCGTACTCTGTGTTTTTCACTCAACATCTCGACACTCATCCTTCTCCCAGGTGCAGGCATCTCGGTCCAGGCTGGAATCCCTGACTTTCGCTCCCCTCGAGGCCTCTTTCAAACCCTCAAGCGTAGCAACCCCAGAGAGAGTCTTGCATCGGGCAAGGATCTTTTCGATGCTTCTGTCTTCAATGTGCGCCAACACCTCTTTTTGTGTTCCCTCCTTGTAGCCTTATCATCATTCCAGGCTACACACACCACTTCACTGTTCTGCCAAATGATCGCCCAGTTGTCTAGATTATCCCACGACGCCGAACCGACAGCCTTTCACCGCCTTCTACGTACTTTGGACGATCATGGGAAACTCTTGCGAGTATACACTCAAAACATCGATGCCATTGAATCAAAGACTGGTCTCTCCTTTGGTCTACCAGAATTCAAATATAGACGGGGAAAGAACAGATCCAAGGGCAAAGCTACAGACAATTCTCTGTCCAAGTCTATGACTACGCCTTCAGGTCCGACAAATTCAGGCTCCACTCGACTACCTTCACCTCCAGCAGAAACACCTCGGTGTATTCCTCTGCATGGGACTGTCCAGTACCTACACTGTCAAATTTGTACATACTCGTTCCCGCTACATGACCACCTCGCTTCTCTCGCCCTCGGCCGGCCTCCATCATGTCCTGAATGTACATCATTAGAGAGAACACGACGACTGATTGGGAAGAGACCACGTGGGATAGGAAAACTGAGACCAAGTGTCGTGCTATATAATGAGGAACATAAAGATGGTGAAGGTTTAGGTGAGATGGTCAGAAGAGATTTAATGGGTTCAAAGGGACGAAGCGGGGCAGATTTATTATTGGTTGTTGGGACGAGTTTGAGGATTCCAGGGACAAAAAGAATGGTCAGGGAGTTTTCCAAAGCTGTCAAACTACGAATGGCAAAAGAGAAGGAGGATGGTACACCCACGATTTCCGCATCATCCACACGTTCTTCGAACTGTGCTACCGTTGGCGAAGAACAGTTTCCAATGAAAGCCGTCTATCTGAACCTTGATTTTCCCGTACCGACACGGGAGTGGGAAGGTGTCTTTGATGTGTGGTTACAAGGAGATGTTCAGCATTTTGCTCAATTGTTGCGACAAGAACTCGAAATGCAGGCTAAAGTCAAAGAGTTAGCCGTCGAGAAGAAGCGGAAAAGAGATGAAGAGGCTACGTTCGTTGTTGCCAACACGGGATCGTCACAGTCATTTTCAATGCTCTATCTCTGCCCAGATAACACCAAAACCTGAAAAATGCAAGGTCCTGAAACGCCGCAAGGTCGATGTTGTCTCTACTGTCAATCCGCCACCTTCACCCGAGTCACCGCTGACAAAGTCTCGTCATTATGGCGACTTTGACTTTGATGCTGATATAGAAGATGGCATGGATGTATCGTCTACATCATCTTTGCCTTTCGCAGGAGCTGCTTCTATCGACCAGCAAATGATTCCTGTCCCATCCCGCGGTCAATGCCGCGCCAACATCCCTCTCATGAAAACCCCTCGACCTCATGCCCATACTCAGACTACATATCAATATCCTCCGACACCCAAGGATACACCTCCTCGGTATAATCGGCACAAAATTTGTCGTTCAGACACCTCTCCTTTGTCTATTCGACACACTTCTATAACTCGCCTTAGCATCGACGAGTTACCCTCGTCCACTGATGCCATTGGAATCAGTCTGATGGAGGGTGAGACGGACGACTGTAACGGGTCGCCCGCCTCCTATACGCGCTCAACGCAGGTTAGAGTGTCCTGATCTTTGATCGTAAAACCTTTTACGACCAAGTTTTTTTCATAGATTACTTTTAGCATGATGTCGTAATACTAAAGTTATTGTACGTATTTAGTGTACTGCTGTAAAATGCTGCCATCATAATTGCATACTTCTCTCGAAACTCATTGATGGATACAAAATTTCAACTGAAAGTGGGTGTAACAAAGGTGCCTTCTGGATCAGTCGAACAAGTGCTATGAACTGGAAAGGTGTCCAATGCTCATACATATAGTCCTTTGCTTTCCCGGCGTGCATTAACTTCCACATGCGCATTCACTGCTACCTTGGGGCTCCACCTCTAATGGCAGCAATTGCGTCACTGTATTGTTGTAGAGCATCATCTGTATCCCTTGTTAGTATTCCACATCTTTTAGATAGAGGGTGTCATCCAAGAGCGAGGTTCCTTCCTCCTGATACCCATCAACCGATCCGTGACTCTCCAAAAACATGTACCGAAACACTTTCCCTAGCATCAATAGCCTCGTCTATAAACTTCTTTACACTACAAATGCATCAGTGCTCGGCTGGAGAACGAACATAGTATAGCCACTATAGGAACAAGCAAATGAAAGCATTCTGGGTACTATGGGCAGTCAGAGAAAGCTTCCTTAGCATATGGTATGCACATGCTACATACAACACAATTGTTTGATGAGCGTCTGAATCGGAAGATATAAGAGGATCCGCATGTGTGTTAAGCTAGTTAGGCTATTCTTGCAGTTCAGATGAGATACCAGTTTGCTTATGATACGTGCCTGTTACAGGAATAAGAGAGAAAACAAGCTGGGTGAGAGATGAGAAGAAAGAAACAGGTCAATCGTGTCCACTGGATCGCACATTCGTTGTGGCTATTGTTGCTGCCCGTTGATGCTGAACTACAACCATGGTTATGATGCACGCGGACAGATGTGGGTAAGAAGAAAAGCGGTGGAGGTTTGATTGGATATCATCTTGCTCCTCAAAAATACTACTGGTATCGATGAACAATCACACCGCTAGGTGCCCACTGATTGATATAGAACCGACATCATGAATGGATTTTTCTGCTACGGACTGCGAGCACCGTATAATAGATTGATGATCCAAAAATCAAATCAAATAGATTTTTCTGCAATTTGTCTGAGCTGCTAATTTGGTGAGAGGATAATGCCAGCCACAGCCAAGTTCCTTAGATTATCATAGTCATCCACCATCAATCATGAAGGATGAGACCGATTTGCCTGCCATCTTCAGCTGAAACCAAGTTCCAATGCGTTGATGATATATTTAGGGCGAGATCACAAGTCGGACCTTGGTCAGATACCATGACCTGCACGCAACAGAATAGAAAATCAGTACTTGATTTACCTGATAACACTCATGGGTATATAATGTCATTTTTACAAAGTATCTCCCACCTACATATCCCACCAAATGGCCGATGGTTATGGAATAGCGCCAGGATATCACATCCATGACCTGAAGAGACTGTTAGATGTACTTGTTTCACCTGAGAACACTTCAGGCATGTAACTGGACTCATTTTTCTAAGTTGCATACAAATCACTTCCCACCTGGATATTCCATCCAAGTGGCCGACGAATATGGGCTAGTGCCAGAAGATTACATCCATGATCTGAAGCAACTGTCAGATGTACGTTACATCCAAGGTAGGCTGTTCCCTATCCTATTGTTCTCGAAGCAACTGCTGAGGCCTTTTCAAGTCATTGTTGCTACCTCAATGGTATATGATATGATCCGTATTATTCCTCAACAGGTGAGACTTTCCATTTGTAAAAATGATTCCACATATCTTTTTTCTCCTGGGTTCAGCACCTTCACAGGCATGTTTTCAATTCAAACATGAAATTTTGGTCGACCATTGTCACTGACATATGAACACTCAGTCGGCAGTGGTCAAAACTGCATCTCATCTATTTCTCTGTCCCCATATGCAGTTGGATAACCATGATGTAAGTGTGAGTTCCCTATTCTTTTTTGAATTAGACAACCAATCCAAATTCTTAGAATGGATTTATGTGGTACGAGGATAACCATCTGAAGTAAATCAAACGGATATCAATAACAACCTCACCAGGTGCTAATATATCCTAGGCATCGAGATCAGTAAGACGTTTCTCAATTCATTTTCAATTTTTAATTGACTAGCATATTTTAGTGGTATAGATGAAGCGTATTCGTTGCTTCGTCTGACCTACCCCTTTTCCAGGTGTATTTTTGGCAGGGCACTAGTTCTTGAGTGAGCTTTATCATGACTCTTAAGGACTAGAGTAGCTGATATCAATAGATTCATCACAATCTTGACTCTATTGGTAGTGAAAATTCTGCTAGTTCTGCGCCTTCGAGCAGTCTGGAACAAGAATTTCATTGGTGAGAGAGATAAAAAAAACATGTGATAAGGGAATTGGTATATTGATCATTGGGATTCTAGTCATACTAATTCTATATTTTATAATGGCAGGTATGTTTTGCAGAATTTCATTTCTGATTGATAGAAATGACTGACGGTTGAAATTAGTCGAGGTCTTGGTAGGCTTCAAAGAGGGTACAATACTTACCCACTACTGATCTTATTTTTCAGGTTGCGATGTCCGTAATCATAGCAGATACATATTTCAATTCAGTTTCCGGATTGCTACTTCCTCTTCACGGTTGCTGGGACACGGCAACACATCTCGATAATATACAGAGCAGTCTCGCTAGTGCCTTTTAGTACGTGTTTGACATATTTTACTTTGGTAGCTTACACATTTCTTCTCACACAAAAAAGCATTATTAGGGCCATAACAGCAGCAATCGAAATTCCTCTTGACCTTTATTAGGTTCATCATGACATACAGAACACAGAGGGTTTTTGGCGGTGGACTACGCGACTGTATTTCTAACATGCAAACCTCCACTCGTTTATTATATGTGTTTTACCGCGATGGAATACTGTTAGCCGTACCGTAGGTCCAAACCTATATATTGTCGATTGAACTGATGGCCTATCTAATTCAGTCTCCTGGATAAGCCTAGACTAGAAAATGAGTATGCTAGCATTCATTCTTTTCAAAGTCTGCTCGATCATGGAAGCTGCTTACGCCTTCAATCCATCTTCAGATGAAACTGTTTTTAGTATTCTATCCTAGTACGTTGTTTGTGTTGCTGGTCTTCCCCTTACTCCCTCTCACGATCAGCTAGCTCTTCATGTTTCATTTATCCCTTTATTGTAAGCTTAAATCCCTCTTCCTTCTATCTCGATAATTACTACTGATTCTCCTGTTGCTCAGGTGTCACGGTTAATACTCAATTTGTTGGAAGCAAATTGTCCTTTGGACGAAAGTATATGTTCTAAGACAATGGAATCTTTGAGGTTCTATCATTCAGAGCCCAACAGGGACACTGAAGCAAATATTTCGCAGGTGACTGAGGAAACATATGTAGAGGAAACATAATGGATAGACGATATGATTCTGGATCACGATGACTGGAGGAATCTGGGGAAAATGAAATATTACCCTTGTTATATTCACGTAGGCAAGCAAACAATGGAAATATCCGCCATCGACTATCAACAATTCATGAAACATGGAAATTGACATGGTCCTGATGGAGCAGCAGAAATAGGTAATTTCTTCCTGCATTGTCGAGCCCTTTGGTTGTCACTAAATATTCCACTCCTCCCCAAAAAACCTGGCAAGTCTCTGGCAACCTCACATATGCAAATGGAAAAAGCTGGTTTTTCTCACATCGGTAAGTCTACCACATTCAAGAATACAAGGTGTAGCGCGAGGCGTAAACATTCAAGGGCTGAAACTAGGTAGAAGATGTTGCATCAGAGTATTTTGATCATCATAACTGCAAGATCAAATCAGAGGAATTGATTATCATTGCGTGTGCTGGACTCAAAATATTGATCGGATCGAACACTAGACTCAGGACTCGGATCAAGTTCTTCTCTTGGTGATGTCGGAAGTAGACTATCGACAAAAGGGCATGATTGAGAAGAACAGCACAAAAAGTCTAAAACGTACTGGCAGTTCAACGACGATTTCAAAACTCAAGTTTACTTCAGAGGGAAACATTATCTGGTCTTGATGGATCGAGTGAAGAACCAGCATCTGAGCCGATGAGGACAAAGCACTACAGTCACTCGTATATCACTCAACAAGTCCCTGTCTCGTTCTGGATTGCCATAAGGACCCTCCCTACAGCCACTTCTAAAGGAGTGGAGGGGATTTATAAACGACGAGTTCTAGATGTGGATCAGTATTTGGTATCACATGATAAGGATATCTGAGCTTACTCTTAGCTTCTTGACGCCATCAGCAGAGGCGGGATGAGCGAAGATGAACACCCAGGCTAGGGCAAGCAAACCGACTCCATTAAGAGAGAATCGTACACAACCAGTCAACGGCACGAAAACGAACGTTCAAGAAAAGTAACATTAGGTCCAGCACGTGTGAGATCCACGAGATAGTCAGAAATAGTCATGAGAATAAACGAACAGAAGAAATTCCAGATTCTCAGCGTTGCATGACATGTTCACGCAGCTCTGCAGCTCGAAGTTGGGCCTTGAGGTAGTCCATTCTACGCACGAACCTCGCGTTAACGTCTTCCTTCCGACGTCTGATATCATTCAACTCTCTCATAGCGGACTCATAATCAGCCGCTTCAGGATCATCATCTGTATCATCCAGTGGCCCGTCCTCTTCGGCAATGTGATCAGCTCTGATTCCGGCTGAAAATTTGCGATCAGCTAGACTAGTCAGATGGTGTAGGTTTCCTACACTCTTAGGGCCGGGAGTTTGCGGATGACTATTAGCCCCGGTGCTCTGAGTCGAAGCAGATGACACGGAATTTTGCCGTTGAAGTGGGTGTGCGTGGGCACGAATGGACAAAGATGATGATGGGAGTGGGACTGCAAAGTTGGCATTGTGTGAGGGGGAAGGAAAGGAACGTGATATGGATATCTTGGAAGAGGAAGCAGCAGAATGAATGGACGATTGGTCAGCAACGGAAGAGGAGGTCGAGAGAAATGAGGGCTGGTGCTGCGAGTGAGCTCGGGAATGGTGATGACGGTGATTAATAATAGGTACTGAAGAGAGGGGAGGAAGGACGATGGAGGGTACTGGTTCAGTATGCTTGCGCCATTCACGGCCTTCAAAGAGCACATTTAAACTCGTAGGGGTAGGGGTATAGAGTCTCCTGGCAGTCTTGTACTGAATCCGTTTGAGTGTAGAAGATTCCAAGGAAGTGAAGGCATCAAGCAGCCGGGTGTATTCTGCCTCGGTGGAAGTGATCAAAGCCATCAAGACAGCAGGATTACTGTCTGAGTCGTGCGGGGCAGACGACAGAAGTTGTTGCTGTTTCTGTCGATGTTGCTGCTGTTCAGAGCGCCTGAGAGACAGAAAACTGGGTCTTTGCTGAATTTTATGGTGAGTGACTACATTCTGGGACATTGGCAGGTGTTTCTTCGGAGAACGACCTATTGCACGGAAAAAAAAGCCAGAAAAACCGGATACGACAGACAGTTTGCGACGCAGAGGAAGATCTGAAGGGGTCTGGGGCTGAGACGGCTGGGGTAGGGGCGGCTGGGGTAGGGACAGCTGCTCATTGGAATATGTCTGGAAGAGGTCCTGGCGAAGAAGTCTGTAGTCGTCATCGCTGGGAAGGGTGAGCTGGGCAGTGAGTATACCGATGAAGATATACATCATGAGTTGCTGGGCGTGGGCAACGGGCGAGATCGTTGAGGCGACTAGCAAGGGATGTCATCAGAGAGAGTCCAAAAAGGAAGGGGGTGTTCTTGTCATGAAGTGGGCCACCAACACGCCACTACGAATTTGGTGGGCCACCTGGTGCCCTTTTCGTCACCCTCGCCGTCCCCGCCGTCGCCTACACCCTTTTCTTTGTCTTTAACGACGCCAACGCCTGTCGCCCGACTCTCAACTCCGATGCCCTCCTCGCCGCCGTACCCAGCCTGTCCGACCTCTGGGATTCAGACGCTGCTCTTATCTATCTCGTCTGGTACGTATTCTGTGTCCTTGCATGGGCTATCCTTCCAGGCGACTGGGTAGATGGCACCACTCTCCGCGACGGCAGCAAAAAACAATACAAAATTAATGGTACGACACCCAACCGCCCCTCTGGCCGCTCACTAACGTATCTTAGCGTTCTCGACATTCCTACTCGCGCTCGGCATCGTCAGCGGCATTGTCATCAACTTCGGTCCCCAGGCATTCACCATCCTCTACGAGAAGTGGGTCGGTCTTTTGACCGCGTCTGTACTCATGGTCATCGTACAAGCAATTTACTGCTACGCCTCCTCCTTTCGCTCTGGCGCTCTGCTCGCTCTCGGTGGCAACTTGAGAAACATGATCTACGACGTGCGTAAATCATGCTATTATTCAGTCCTTGCCCAGCCTCACGATACTTTTCAGTTCTTCATCGGACGCGAACTCAATCCCTCGATCGGCTCCTTCGACATCAAATCCTTTCAACGAGCTCCGCCCAGGTCTCATTCTCTGGGATCCTCAACGACATCAGCATAGTTTGCGAACAAGCCGTCCGCAGAGGTGGTCTTTTAAAGATCACAGACTCCATGTGGCTCGTCCTTGTCTTCCAGTTCTGGTATGTCGCAGATTGTCTCTACAACGAGTCATCGCTATTCACAACCATGGACATTACCACAGATGGATTTGAATGGATGCTTGCTCTCGGAAACCTCACATGGGTCCCATTTCATATACACCCTTCAAGCGAGGTATCTTGCCTTTCATCCTGTAGAACTGGGCCCCATGAGGACTGCTGCTATTGTCGGTGTTAATTTGCTGGGTTACTGGATCTTCCGAACTGCCAACAATGAGAAGAACGAGTTCAGAAGTGGGAAGAACCCAAAGAGTATGTTCATCCCTTCTCTTTCCCAACGACCTGCTCAGACGCTTTTCAGATCTCAGGTTCATGGAGACAAAGCGTGGCACCAAGCTCCTGATTTCTGGCTGGTGGAGTATCTCACAGCATCCCAATTACCTGTATGTCCCTTGACATGCCTATGTATTCCGATGCTTATGTGGTGCTCTCAGTGGTGACCTCGTTATGGCCCTCGCCTGGTCCCTTCCGACCCTGTTTGACGCACCCATCACCTACTTCTATGTTTGCTATTTTCTCGTTCTCCTTATCCATCGTCAACGTCGCGACGATGAAGCTTGCGAAAAAAAGTAGGTTGTCGTTTTCACCGTGTGATTGACATTGATGGAATCACCTCAGATATGGTGATGATTGGATCAGATACAAGAAACTAGTGCCGTATCGCATCTTCCCGTACATCTATTAAAGCCATGGCCGTGCTTTGATGTGATCTCTACGTATGATCAATTTGCATAAATAATTTGTACGTCAGATATGTGCATGTTTCAGTTAGATCAGGTTTTTTCCTTGACGAAAACCTCGAAAAACGCACGGTTTGGTCACTGCGTGATCACATTGCTGTTCTTTGACAACCGCTGATGACATAACGGCATGAAGACAATTTGTTATCAATGGAATTAACAAGGAAGAGATGAATGGTTATAGGTGCTGAATGTTGTAAGAGAGGCAGAACAGACAAAGTGTCACTTTCTATACTGAACCTCATTGTACAGTACTGAGTTAACAAAAATGAAGCCGTAGTTGCATACTTACCACTCAACTTATTCACACATATATATGAAGGAGAACAAAGGAATTATTTATTGATGACAATAATCAACACAGAAAAGGATATCTACGACGACTGAGGATGCTGTTAGCTTCAGCTCCATGGAGCTTACTGAGCTCCCGACCCACGTCAAGGGCGCATCACAAGTCACCGCGTCAAGGTGACCCGACCGGGAGAAAAAAGTTGACCGACCACACACCTAGAATCCATTGCCATTGCCTCACTCGGTCGCCCACTCATCCAGCATCCATTCACTCCTTCACCCAGTATCCATCGACCCCCCGAGGATCCATCTACTTACCTAGGATCCAAAGCAGGCGGCACGAAAGAGTGACATATAATATTCTTCAACCTACAACCAATCAGAGTTGTACCAATATCATCAACCAACAACTCACCTGTGGCCCAGGGCACTTTGCCTTCCTTGACCGGTATAAAAAGAGTGCCTGGTGTACCTGGTATACCCACTCAAGTCCAGTATCCCATCCAACTGCCGCACACCAAGCGGCGTCACTCGTTTCAGCGCCGCTGCATGTTCTTCAACCTACACATAATCAGAGGCAGTTGGATATCATCAAGCAATAGCTCACCAGTGGACCAGGGGCACATGACCTTCATCGATCATAATAATAACAAAACAGAAAAGAGTGTGCCTGGTGATCCTGGTATGGTGTCCACTTCGACTCAAACACCGCATATAAAACGGGCGCCCAATATATCCTACTACCGCCACCAAGCGGTCTTCGTTCATCCTGTACAACGTCAGAATCATACAACTCACTTCAGATACGAAACAAACTCACCTTTAGACTATGGACTGCTGGCCCTACATATTTACTCTCTTCAGCACCCAATACCGGAGACCCTTTGTCTACCCTGTACGGTGTGCTACCCTTTTATCCACTGACCAGACGCGAGGAATAGAAAGACCATGGAGCTCAGGTCTTACCTGCGCCGGACACACAAACCGTGCCCCGACGGTTCGGCGCCTCGCAGGGCCCGATAACTCTTCATGGCGTGCAATGGTTTTGGACCAGGTTGTGACCCTCATAAACACCGGACGCCACGCTTCGTCAACGGTGTCTCGGTTGTCCAACCTACACCGCGTCAGAACTATACAATAGAAACAAATCATACACCCACCTATTGTCCCTTCTCGCGGGCATCCACCACGGTCAGGGTTGCAGCCACATACTAGACAACATCGTCAGACTGGGACAATACGATACTAGACGTTGACTTACGGGTATGAACGGTGTACCAAGGCCGGCCCGGAACGAGGTTCTAGAGGTGATTCACAGCATCAGTTTGCAGACCACGGACGTACCGATGATCCAGGCCAAATGAGAGTAGGTATGGGTCGCTTAACATGGGGGGTTGCGAGAGCTGGTGCCTCCTCTGCAAAAAAGTGAGAGGCTTTTATAGACAAATCCCACCTGGAGCTCCGGCCGATTCAGAAATAGCGCAGATAACACATGTCATGTCATGCACTACCTTTTATCCTTCCAAATTCTACTAGACCGAAATGGACGCACTCGTGCCTCAAAATTGTTATGGGGCAGCTATATTATCCGATGTCTATCGTTTTTCGTCTGGGGCGAGTTTCTGTCAGTCTCCTGGATTCTACTCAAGCACCATGGTAGTTTTATGGTTGCTGACTGGTGCCGAGATTTCAAATATGGGGGAGCAATGCGAATGCACACTGACTAGCTGACCCCCCCCCATAGCCACTTCTATTTATGAAATTGATGATCAAGACATTATTTCAAATTCAATGCAGTGTTCGCTTCCCCAAAATTCCGATATGGTATTGCTCCCCAGTACACACTCCACCTTTCCCTCACCGACCTCCTCCACTGGCCGTCATATTGGTGCTGTAGTGAGCTGAAAGTGGGGACCCAGTCAATATTACGATGTCGCTTGTTCCTTTCTTATCTCAGAATGTCATCCCGTTCTTTTACTCGGGCAGAAACCCGATAAGAATGTTGGTTGATTTATTTACCTTTTTTCGGAAAAGCTCAATTCTTATCTGTCTCAGGTGCTAGCAAACCTTAGAAAATGAAGATTCGGTAATATAATTTACCCGTATCGGATCCCGTCGTCTGTTATTACGTTTACCTCATTACCTGTTATCTTACGTTAATTCCACCTGCTCAGTATCGCAGTTTCTTTGAGGAGCGACTCTGTGAGCAAATAACCCGTAAGAGACATACCTGAGGCAAGTCGACTGGAGCACTCCCACGTGCTCGGAACGAAGAACACTCTAATTAACCGTATTCCGCGACGTGTCCACTAGTAGAGTAGGCTCAGGCAGCGGGCAACGCAATTGCTAGGGTAACGAAAATGTACATCCCCTCGAACAACCTCAGTTGTCCACCTTAGTAGTAACGTATACAGTTTTTTGATGGATAGACAATTCTGCCTACATATCGTAGCACCAGATATGCTAAATGTACGAACAGAGCAGAGAAAAGTGCACAGAGTTCCCCTTCTTGGCGTTTATGCCCATCCCGAGTTTGTTATTTCGCATGGGAAAACGTACATTTGGGGTACCGAAGGCGGAAAATACTTGGATTTCAGTGCAGGCATCGCTGTCAACTCATGACGGCATGCAGATCAAGGTCTCTTGAAGGCAAGTACCGACTGAGTGCTTGTAGATTATAAACGAACAAGCCTCTAAAATCATCCTTACAAGATGTGTACCACAAGGAATGGTCTTCGCAACTCTCATGTCTTCTTGTAGCATGGTGGTCTTAATGTTGCGCCTGGTCAAGACAGTATGGCTTCGTTAAGATTTGGGCATATAACTGTGGCAGATGCAATACCTTCTCAACAAGACCTTACTCGTAGTCACCCAACTCTTAGATCCCCACAATAAAATCATATTTAGAGAAAAAATGAAGTAAAACAAATAAGAAATAACAGACAATTAATCATACAGGAAAATGTTACGGTAAACTAGAAAACCTCGGTCGATAGACTTGAGAAAAGATCTACTAGTTGGCGCCCATCCCCGATCCACTATGACCGTCAGAGTTATTCCGCTGTATGAATGATTGAAGAACATTATAGTTCACATTCATCGCCGTTGTCGGTCCTTCAGCATTAGGAATCATAGATGAAACATTTCCGATTGATCCCATTGCATTCATGGCGTTCATGTTCATACCCATGAAGCTCATCGCTTGGGTGCCCACTACATGGCACACCCATAGACCCCGACTGTACACGGTTGGGCGTTCAGTTCAGCCCAATCTGATTGGCCATTGCAGCACGACTCTGTCGTTGCTGCTGAGTCCCGGGGAGCACACGAAAGAAATTGCAGTACTTCAGGACTGTGCTACATTCAGACGCAGATGGCTTATGACGAGGGCTCTTTGGTTCGGGGGCCAGCTGCGCAATGATGCTTGATATCTGCTGGGATTGCTAGCTGGGGTAGGAACAACGGGAAGAGCTTGAGGCATTTCAGGGATTCCTGTAAGAGGAAAGAATGCACCACATAACCCCAAATTATTCATAGGAAAGATGAGGGCGTTCTCTTTAATAGTACCACTCTGTAGTTTCCACGAAGCGGTGGCGTACTGTGACGATCCATGAGACGGCATGCATTGATATGTGAAGGACCTGCTTACTATGCTTTTAGCCGACATAACAGACACTAGCACAGTATATGCTTGTTCGTCTTCAGGTGCTTTCGCTTTAAATGTACATAAAACAGGTTTCGTTCTTCGAATCCAATCTTGGAAATCAGGCATAGAAACCGCTGGAGTTTGCGCTGGCCGCAAAGCCATGGACGCTGGCCATGTCTTTGAATGACTGGCGCCAAGATCAACATTCAAATAAAACACACAAAAGATGAAGAGCCTCACCTGTTGCCAGCATTAGAGGAGCTCGCAGACACGCGAGTGAGTACCTCTTTTTTGTTCCCATCTGGTCCTGTTCCATTGAAACTTAGAGTGCCCTCCCAGACTAAAACCGGCGCTATTTGATTTGAATTAGAAGGTTGTAGCTGCTGCTGGAGCGGTTGGGAGGTCGGATCCGCCGCCGTTGCCGTAGATTCAGTAGACATGACTGGGAGGCCTGTACTCGATGTCACACCTACTGGTAGGCGACTTCTGTCAACTTGTAAAAGTTTCTGCATTTGTGCATTCAGTCCGCTTGGGCCCGACAATGGGTTTGTCACCATCGGAGCAACAGGTATGTTCAGTGCGTTGAGGTTAGGCGATGAAGTAGGTAAACCCGAGGTGATTGACCGGACCATGTGCGGATTTACGATCGGACTCTGCATAGTGGAAGGTTGTCGCGGAGTAGTGGCAGGATTGAAGGGGGTTTGAGGATCCTTAACGGGGAGAGCACTCGTTGAGGCATCTGCCTGTGCCGATGGTACACTAGAGTTAGGTTGCGGTGGTTGTGAGTCATCCTGCCACTGGGCATTTTCAGCATCTTGAGCCTGGGAACTCAGGCGGCGAAGATGTTGGTGCAAAGCTGTCAAGACGTGTGTCAATTTCTGATGCTTCTCTCGACGATTGAAGATTTCTGCATTTAGAAGATTTATTTGTTCGGTGTCTCCTTGTGGGAGTATAGCAATTCTTTGACTGAGAATCAACTTCAGTTCGTCCTCGAATTGTTTCCGTTTCGCCGAAATTACTTGTATACGAGCCATGCAGTGGCGCATCATCAGAGTTATGTTCGGATTTGGTTGGTTCCCTGTTTGAGCCACTGACTGGGAATTTGTCTGGGAAACATTAGTTCCGGTGGGTGGAACTGCTGGATCAGTCGAAGTGGAAGGTTGCGAGGGAACGGGCAGTGAGGCTTGGACAGAAGTATCAGGGGCCGAAGTGTCTGCAAGGGTCTGTTGTGGGACAAGTCTTGCCCGTTTAGGCTCGGGGGCAGAATCAGGAACAACTACTTCTGCCACGCGTTTGGCTACGAAACCTTAGAATAATAGACTTCAACAGTAAAAAAAAGTAGTCCTTGCCTTTCCGTAGAGCCGCTGTGAACCCATTAATGAACAAATAATGTAGCTTTTCAACATTGAACCACGGCGGAGTTGGATTTCCCGCTGCCGCCTGGCCAAGTTCAGGATGTGAACGAAGCACTCAGTGGAGGATATTACCTGTGTGTACAAGTCCGTGAAACGAGTGAGTTCTGAAGATGTATTGATACCACTCAGTTGGATGTTGCGCTTATTAGGCCATCATCGTCATACACGCCTGAAGGAGAGAATCGAATTTGCTTACCTTTTTCAGCTCAACAGGCAAGAGCTCCCAAGTGAGAGAGTCCAATAGTGGCAACTGATTCCAGCATGGATGCTGCGAGCTGTCGGGAGGGGAAGCGGCGATGTGCACAACTCGGATATCCTTCGGTGCCAGATTCCTTAGCTGGTCGAACATCTGTTGACACATCAGAATGGCGGAGAACGAGATAAGGCAAGGACCAACGCACATCGAGGATAGTAGCAAAACCCTCAAGCGCAGCCATCCCTTTGCCGCAGTCTGAGCCAGTCAGACCGATGCCCAGTCTTCCGCTGCCGTCCTTGATGTCCTGAATGATATGCTGTGTCTCGGTGAAAAATACCTTCTTGACAATGGGGGAAGGTCGGGTGTCTGCTGTGCCATATGTTACGAAGGCGACGCGAACCTATCAAGGTGCAAATTATGAGGTGCTCGAACGCACAGAGATAAGGAGCTCACGGGCTTATTAGGATTGGGGAGGATAGTAGAGCGCTGGAGGAGCTGGCCGATGTAGTCTCGATAGAGTCGTTTCCAGTCACGAGATATGGTAATGGAGGCCTCAACAAGAAAGGCGATTGCGAGCCATTCTGCTGGTTGTGGGGTATCGGTGGACATAGCAGGGAGGAGGAACGGGTATTCTAACAATGTCACACAACCAGGTGCTTGATCACGGTCTCTACGCTACTTTTAAAGTAATACAACATGTCCATAGTATTAATCCGCAGTGAAAGCATCTATAACACTCAGGCAATCAGAAAATCAGTATCATAACGAGGCATCCTATCATCGTAAAGCTGCTGAACAACCCGTCGCGGGAGCTTGCAATCGTCCCACTCGTCGTTTGTGAGGGTGAACCAAAAATTCCCACGTATTGGCTATAGTCCCAGTGGGTGCCCGTTCCCGTTGGCGTAAACGGTGTGGTTGCTGGATTAGTGGGAGTGAAGTTATCTGCAATCGCTGTAGTGACGCCATTGATCACTGTGGTATAGGTGTACGGCGTAACTCCTCCGGCCCCTTGGGGTGTAGGTGCAGGTTGTGCAACGGGTCCTTGTCCAACTGGAGTATTAGCGGCAGGTAGAGTCGTCGTCGACGTCGACATCGACGTCGACGTTGTGGAAGTTGATGTTGATGTCGGGGACGTAGATGTAGTTAGATCTGTCGGTATATTACCTACTGCACCCGGTGCCAGTGTCTGACTAGAGATCCAAAATTCAGGTAAACTTTCGACGAAGGTTGGAACAGATGCTTACACAGTCTGAGTTACAGGAGGATTGATACCTAAAGGATCTGTGGATACGACGACGACGACCGAAACTCCTACCCTATGCTCATCTTAGAAAATATCGACAACCGGACTGACTTGTCATACGCATCTGTTGTTGTCAGTGTCTGGGCGGTAGAAAATAGTGGGAGACAGAGACAGAAAAGAAGGTAGAATATTTCCATGGGTGTGTCTGGACAGGGCGTAAAAGTGGCATAAAAGTAGGCGCAGCATGGGGGGATTGATCGTCACGTGTGTACAGGGTCGGGCTTTTGTCTACGAAATCTACTTTCGGACGCCTTCCTTATGCTTCTCATACTCATGTTTTAGTCAAAGATAGTCCTGTCTGCATATTTTCTGTAGAGATTAGGAGCCGAGTATCTCTTGCATTATGTCTGCTGGTATTCATCAAACTAAGATAAATGGGTTCAATAGTCTTTTGACCAGGTTTCCGTATGCTTGTGGATTTCACTTCGTCGGCTCCTCGATACGATGGTGTCGAACTTCACTTGATTTTCTGGGTTGAGCATTGGAAAAAAAGATATCGAGTCTTCAGATCAAAACTATAAATAGCTACAGTGAAAAGCATGATCGAAACTACGATCAAAACTATTGTGCGAATGTCAATACCTGATTCCAGTGTTGAAGACTTGAAGCACATAACCATCAGAGGGCCACGGATATGTCATCGTATATGACGCAACGATGAAAGTCCATGACGAGATGTATGGTGTCGCAGCGATGGCGTGCCTCTACATGCGGTATTGTATGAAAGTATTTGCAATCAATTAAATTTATCAGAAGAGCGTGTATGAAGTGCTAGTGTATCTGACGCGCAACTTGCAGCAATTTTATAGGCTGTAGAACGATAGACGGACTGCAAGAAGACATGAAGCACATCATAGGCACGTGATGCGAAGAACCTCCCTCTTGAGAATTTTTTTGTTATTTACATCCATTTCGGGAGATGATTGATCGATTCATCTTCGATCGAATTAGACAACTTTCTTCCAACTTGCTGCGTCCAGCTCGTTTCTCGACATCGTCCTCCCATTTCGCAAAGAAAAGAATGCCGCCCAAAAAAACACCTGTTCAAGAAAAGCGCACTCTGCTTGGCAGGCCAGGTAATAACCTCAAGGTTGGAATCGTAGGTTTGTTCCCTGCGTTTTCTGTTATTTTCTTCCGCCTCATAGCGGTCACAGGTCTACCCAATGTTGGGAAATCCTCTTTTTTCAATGTCTTGTCAGAAACAGGTAAATGGAGATGTCTGTACCTAGCTGGAGTGCGCGCTCACATGTGCTAACATTCTAGACTTGGGCAAGGCCGCCAACTTTCCCTACGCAACGATAAACCCTGAGGAAGCCCGTATACCCGTTCCGGATGCGCGATTCGATTGGCTTTGCGAGGTCTACAAGCCAGCTTCCAGAGTCCCCTGCTCACCTCACTTGCATCGATATCGCTGGCTTGACAGCTGTATGTGAGAAGAGCCTCTACCGCCCTTATTTGAATTAATGGCTTCCATTCGCAAGGGTGCATCTACCGGTGCTGGTCTTGGGAATGCTTTTCTGTCCAACATCCGCGCGGTCGACGGTATATTCCAGGTCGTTCGCGCTTTTGACGACGACGAGATTACTCATGTTGAGGGTGATGTAGACCCCATCCGAGATATGGAGATTATCAAGACGGAGCTCAAGTTGAAGGATATTGAGTGGGTGGAGAAGGCGATGGATAATATGAAGAAAACAACGCGTTCGTTGGGTTCAACGAGCTTGGCTGATAAGGCGAAGAAGGAAGAACTCGTACGTGTAGTTCTTGTTGATTTTTTTCTTGACGTGTTTGGATTCTGCGTCCTAGGCTACGATTGAGAAAATTTATAAAGTCCTCACAGTAGACGAAAAGGATGTTCGTAAAGCAGAATGGACGAATAAAGAGGTGGGTTTGGGAAATTTTGTTTCACTGTGATGAAAAAGAGCACTGCTCGATAACCCAGCTCTTTGAGGTGGGGAGTAACGCCCCCAAATTCAGTGATATATACCTTTGTTTAGCTGACCTACCTTTTCTTTTGTTCTATGGAACTGCGTTCTGACGGTCCGTTTTTCCAGGTGATTAGACCTTTTGTTTATAGTCATCCCAGATGAAAAAGAGCGTCATTGCTCGATAACCCAGCTCGTTGAAGAGGGAGTAACGCCCCGGAATTCTCATGATATCTATTATTTCTGCTGAACCAGACTTTCTTGGCATGTTCCACACTTCTTTTGCTAATCCGATTTTTTTCAGGTCGATGTTGTTAATTCGCTGATGCTTTTGACTGCCAAACCAGTCACATATCTGATTAATCTGAGTGAAAAGGACTATCTGAGGAAGAAGAATAAATGGTAGGAATTTCGTTGTTGCAAGTCATCTAGGAAGTTGAAATTTCCGCAGGCTTCCTAAGATCAAAGCCTGGATTGACGAAAATAACCCTGGGGATCCTCTTATTCCTTTCTCTGTCGCATTTGAGGAGCGTATTTTGCCGATGTCGCCTGAAGACAAGAAGGAAGAAGAAAAAAAAGTTGGTGCCACGAGTGCTCTTCAGAAGATCACTCAAACCGGATACACCAGCCTTGATGTAAGTCACCTGTAGCTGGTTGGTGAATGGAGTGGATTCATCCTCTTGTCAGCTCATCCGTTACTTCACCTGTGGACCTGATGAAGTTCGCGCGTGGACGATACGAAAGGGCACCAAAGCGCCTCAAGCTGCCGGTGTCATCCACAGTGATTTTGAGAATAAATTCGTGTGTGGTGAAATCATGTCGTATGAAGATCTCAAAGAATATGGAAGTGAAGCTGCTGTTAAAGCTGCGGGAAAGCTCAGGCAGCAAGGCAAACCATATGAAAGTAAGCATGCTAAGTGGTTTGTCTGGAAATTTCTTGCTAAGGAGTTCAAAAGTGATTGACGGTGACATTGCTTACTGGAAAGCAGGAGCATAGATGCCGAATTCATATTGTGTAGATACAGTGTGGTATTATTACAGCGCAACAACTAGGGGCGACTGGAGGGTGACTGGCGCTGCACGTTCCTGTCCCAGCGTCTTCGGTCTCTTTCCCTTTCTCTGTCCCTCTCCACGGCATTGTAATCATGTCTAGTTCTTTGTTCTAGACGGTGACTTGTGCGTGGTTCTGGACTCAGGGATCTGCGGGAGTGGTTGGGGCCAGATCGACGGTGAGGTGAACGTGAGGATCTATGTCGTCGGGGTGACCGTGATAGGGACCTGTCTCTTGAATGTTGATAGCAATCCTCGCCACGCTCCCGAGTTTTACGTTCTAATTTAGCTTGCTTTCTGGCAGCCTTGCGTTCAGCCTTGCGTCGGAGTTTTTCTTCTTTCTCGATAGCCTGCTGAAGGTCCTTGTTGGATCTTGTGCTTTGTCCACATATTCCTGACCTTTTGGAGCTGGTTCAAATCCGCTGTGAGAGAGTGGGTAAGAGTGGAGTGATAAGAGGGCAGCGACGTACAGTGCTACGGCCAGTGCATCGGCCTCGAGCTGTTTGATACGTTTTATTTCGAGTGCCTTTTCGTCCTCGGTGTCCTTCTTGTCACGACTGTACCAGTGGACATCTTTGTTCTTCTGCCAACGGCCAGTTGGTGCATTGATACTGTGGCCAAGGTAGTGCTAGGACAGATATGAGCATGGACAGTGGTAGAGAGTATGACAATAAAAAACCTCTCTGTCCTTGTCGGCCGAGACGTCTGACCACTTGAACTCTGCCTGCCCACCACGAGTGCCTCCTCTCACAGGTTCAAACATAGAGAAGATATTTGCTCCTGTTTGGCACAGGTTGCAGTCAACCAACATGTCCGTCCGCGGCCACAATTCCTCTGGTCTTTTGTCTGGTGTATTTGACTTGCTCTCAAGGGAACTCGAGTCTTTTGTCGCCACCGCTACCGGCGCCAACACCCCACAGGTGCGTTTTTTCTCTCATCCGGGTCGTCTTCAACTTGACGCGCTCCGATCAGCTTTCTCGGTCATCCTCGTCCAGGTCTCGCAAGCGCAAAAAGCGCTCCGCAAGGCGCGATCCGACACCGTCATTGTCTTCGGGCTCTCTTGGTTCTGAGGACAGCGACTCTTCTTGCCAAGAAAATCAGTCAGCGTCGAAAAGCCAACGGAAGCGCAGGCGCCATCTTTCAAGGAGCCGACGGCACCCAGCCTCCAATGAGGAATCGGTGAACGTGAATTGTAATCCTGCAGAGCCACACTCAGCCCAACATGCTCCGTCAAGACGTGAAGCGATGGGTCCACCACCGCCACCGATATCTGGACGCAAACGGGCCAAGTCAGTCACAATGCCTGGGTCCTTATTTCCGCGCTCTCCTTCAGTGGATCCAGAGTCGTTTGTATCACTGAACAGTGGTCACGTTCGTTTCGCCCAATCGCTGCCTCGACCCGAGGAGTTGGAACCTGGTCCTTCCAGACACGACTCTGTTCTTCCTGCTAGCTCCGCACCGGCACAATCCCCCGTCAAAGCCGCCATCCAACGATTCCACGGTGATAAAAACGCTAATTCCTCTATCCTACTTCCCATCAGTCCCCATTCACCTTCCTCGCGGAATAGGGGGAGTGGTACACGACCTTGTACGGACAAGTCACCTACATCCTTATCTTCCAAGGCTCAAGGTAAACAGCGCGCTGTGGATCTGACTGATGAAGAAGACGATTATCTGGAGGGGGATCTTCACGTAAGGGGTAAGGAGCATGAACTTGAGAAAGCCATCCAACAGCATCTAGAGAATGAGACTAGGCGGGAGCGACAGGCAACCGAAGAACCTACGGATTTTAATCTACAAGCAGCTGAAAAAGAAAGGGAACGAGATAAAGAGCGAATTCTACAGCTGGAAGAGGAGATACGTCTGCTTAAGGAAGAGGTTCGTTTTCATTGCTTTTTACTGCGTGCTTTACCAACAGGTCGGATAGCTCGCTAAGCGACCTTCTTATAATGAATCTTCGATGTTTATTCCGCCGCCACCTCCACCGCCACCTCCCGCCTCCTCCTAACCGGAGTATCCTCCAATTACCAAGTGTAATGGAGGATGCGAGTATTCTCTTCACAGCTGCTCGGGCATCTCTCAAACCTCGAGCAGTACCGGAAGAGAAACCTATCAACCCTCCTCGTGTTTCACGTCGTCAGGGCCAACCCACAATTGGAATTACACCGGATAAGATGGCCGCATTTCTGGATGAGATGAAGTCAGTGAGGCTGAGGAAGACAGGGAGAGACCTTGACTCATCCAAATCTTTTTCTTCTGGATCTTTAAGGCCATTATCTGGTAGTTCGTCGTTGAGCACACCGTCATCGAGAGTCGAAGAAGTTTCAGGCGTAGACAACGATGTCAGCTTCTTGTCCCGAAGTTTAGTTGCTCCTCGCTCCCGTAATCAGGTAGCCTCTGTTTCTGCTCTTGCTGGTCCACGTGTTGGTGATAAGCGCAAGAGGCGCGATACTTTGGATGCGATTCTACAGAATCCACATGGCAAGTTTGTCATTCCTTTTCGTCACTTATTCTGACCTTCATTCACAGATACCATGACTACGACTAAAAGACAATCTTTGATGACAGTTCCGCAATCGGTGAGTCAACCGCGGCCGCAAGCACAATCTTCATCCTCAGGCTCGTCGAAATCCCCTACTGGATTATTCTCCGAAGGATCAAACACATCCACCGAGCCAGCCACTAGCGACCAAGGAACATCACAAATGATGCAGACAATGGAATCGGCTCCCACTCCATCACTTTGTTCGGACAATGATCCAGAGAAAGATGACGAGCATGACCAACCACCTTCTACCCCTCCATTAGTCATTCCTTCCCGTAATATGTATCGTTTCCGCGGTACTGGTATCCCGGTCACTCCTTCTGATCGTTCGTCGAGTAGAATTCTCAATCGATCTCTTCTACTCAAACCCCAAGAAGCCGAACAAGGACAGAAGCATCAAAAACAGAGGCATGGGCAAAAATCAGGGAAAGAAGAAATATATGATTCTCAAGGTAATGACGAGGATCCTACTGAGTATGAAGATAGTTCTATACCTATACACCCCGCTACACCCGAAGATCATGAACCTCAATCTACCGTATTTCAGAAACGTGTACCTCTCTCACCCCTTCCAGGCAGGTCACCCTCGAAAACCGCACCCTCAGAACCGACGCCGATCTACCCCCCATACAAAGAAACTTGCCCATCTTCCGTTTGATCATGAAGATGGGGATGAAGACCCCCTACCAGTGCTTCGTTTCTTTACTTCTCCTGCTGCAATATCCACGCCTGGACCTAATGTCGCGCAAGGTCCAAGTTTAGCAGAAGGGGTTGACGTTGACGAGATTCCTGACGTTTTCACTCCGCCTTCTGGGACTCGATCTCGGAAAAATGTGTCTCAGCCTTCGCGGATTCCTGTGCCTTCTGCTCGACCACCGCATCATCACGGCCGGAGCCTTGAGTCGAAGGCTCAATCACGGTCACGATCACGGTCGAGTCATTCAAAGAGGCCTGTGTCGTTAGGTGAGGAGCTTTGGATTGCGCAGCAATCGGATGAAATATATGGGGATGAATTAGACAAGGAGGATTTGTACGTTGGGACGGGGACGCGGGATAAGAACAAGGGTTTTTTAGCTCGTGGTGGAGCTGGGGGATCACCTGTATTTATGGGGATGGGTTATGTTGAAAGAGAGACAGGGACGGAGAGATCTCTCTAGAATGCTGACCAGGAGGATCTTTTGATTTTTTTTGTTCTTATCTCTGAAGGGGAGAAGTCAGATTATCTTTGTTCATCTATCTTGTACATGTTGAACTTGCCTTGTATTTTAAGGTACTTAATTTAGGCTATTAAGATGTTGAAGTAGATGTGAAGCAGTAATGACTTGATATGGTCTGGTGGAGGGGGAAAAATGAACAAAGTGATTTGTGATTATTGTCTTCTCTCTTCCCTCTAATGGATCGGTGCATGTGTACCTGGATAATGGTCGTTGACTCTTGTGGTCGACGGTAGACTGTACCCCAATTCATGGATCGAGGATTTGCAAATCCTGGGATAGAGTGACGTCATACTTGAGGACTGCTATATGACAGGGCTAAGGATAGAATTCGTTGACAAGTGCACACCTACTTTGAACAGTACTCGATAAATTAGAGAAATTCTACAAGACAGTTATACTAGAGCGCATCCACAGGTGACCTGTACCTGTACTCACAAATACAAGAGATTTTTATGGTCATACCTACATACTCGGACGAGCAATATAATAATTACGTACGTTTACCAAAGGGATCCGCACAAGTTCTGGCTATCGACCTGTGATACGTATGTTGTCACTTTGTACGTTCTCATCATCATCATTTGTTGTTGTCCCTGGGTTCTGCTTCGGCCCCAACCACCGCTTCTATCTTCAGTACCACTTTTTTGATGAGTCTACTACACATCATCAAAACTTGGAGGGAGGGGGAAAACATCAGGAGATCATGCATAGTCAAGAACCAATACTGATTTTCCTACTGATTTTCCTGATTTGATTTTGAGATTTTTCGTTTTTTGGAAATGAGCTCGACCATTGTGCAGCAACACTATCCGAATACCGTTTCCTGACATTGTTGCAGCCCAAAGGGTAACTCCCTTGTCCCCATCCCACCCTTCACTCAAATAGTAAGGATAGAGACTTATGATTACCTTTACCTTTATCTCTACCCCTGCTGATACCTAAAGGGCATACCACAGCGATTGTACCAAGCTATCATCATTCTCACTAGTTAATCAGAATTAAAAAGACAAGCATAATTACAAGATGCAAATCCACCATCGCAAAAATGTTCGAGGAAAATTGAATAGATGAATCAATGGATAATCCGGACAAAAAAAAACATCTACATATACATACATCCTTACCGATATCCAGTATAATTTTCGTAATTCGGAGGCGGTTGCTGATTAGTTACCGAGGCATGTACGGCAGCGTACGGATCAGCATATTGCATTGTTCTGCTGACACGAGGTCCGAGATCAGGTTCAGGGATGATTGGCGGTCCACCAGGTGCTACGCGTGCAGAAGCAGAGCTATAGCCTGGAGAGGCAGTGCCAAAGCCTGAAGGGGTAGGGTCAGAGAACGCGCCGTAAGCATCCACGCTTGGACGTGAGGTCATGGGCTGAGTTGATGTGGGAGCATAATTAGTGGGAGGAGAGACAGAGTACTGGTTGTCGGAGAAAGGGATTGGTCTCAATAGGGGGATCGTAGCGGGCACTAGGGACTGTTGGTTTGACGGATTGTTCTCGCAGTGGGGGAAGTGAGCTGTAACCTTCTTCTCTTTCCTCGGGATCGTCATGGTCTATGGGCGGGGCGAAAGGTGAATCACGCAGTCCCAAATGCTTATTTGACCGCCATTGTATGACGAGATAAATGGCGGATGCTGACCAGAAACCTTGAAGAAATGAATAAAATAATACGACACACCCAAAGGCGAAAGACTTGCCAAAAGCTAGCCAAAGGAATACAGCGCCTGCTTTCTTCGTGTTACACCATCCAGGTAGGCCGTTTTTGAAATCATCACCAAGGGGCTCGGCATGAGGATCATTATCAGGGTTTTTACAACCTGGTTGAGTCCATGCTGAGATTGTCACAATAAAGCTTCATGAGGAGCTAAGCTGAAATGTTGAATTTGGATACAATGTCAGATCAAACTCACGCGATCAACAAACTGAACGCTGTTCCGATGCCCGTGAGAATAAAGCCGATGCGCAGTTCTTTCAAAGCACGGGCCAACCGAGCAAGTTTATCGTACTTTTCATAGATGACGGGTACAGTCAACATGAACGCCGACAGAAACATGCCAATGATTGTGACAAACAGCGTAAAGCCCGTGAGACCGGCTGGAAGACTGGTGATCAGTATAGTGATGCGTTTATGACAAATGGCTAAGACCTACATGGACCAACATTCCATTTGGCTTGAAAGGCAGCAACGCTAGCGAAGCATGCCATCGCGAGAAAATTGAAGAATATCTGCGACACGTGAAAGACGATAGCTGGTTTCGAAACGATCATCTGGATGGAGGAGAATCAATAGGAGCTCGCTCAAACCGGACAAAAAATGCGCTGCAAACCCATATCCAGAGTGTGGTCAAGACAGGGATGAAAAGTAGAAAGGCGAGCTGACTAGAACTATCCCCCATCCAGTGCTCATGTGCAAGACAATATCAGGTATTACGTAATGGAAGGCAAAACGCTGCGCTCATGTGTCCCAGACGAAGCAACTCGGGCAGGCCAGAACGCAGGAGCACTGGCGGCGTAATGGAAAACAAGTTACTCACATCATCTTCAAAAGCACCAATACCATGGCTGCTGATGCCACCCGACATCGATGTTGGGGGCCTAGAAGATTTGCCAGGGGCCAACTTCGCGAAGACGCCAGACATTCTATCTAGAAAGGACATGGTAGAGACAAAGCTAGAACGCGAGATATCGCAATTTGTAGGCCGTGGTTATGATAGTTGGAGTCAGATGCAAACTGCGGCAGCCAATAAACACAGCCACCTTGACAACGAAATGATGCAGTCTCAAAGCAGTCTCAAAGCAGTCTCAATTCTCAAATTTTTCGTACCTAACACAGGAACTCATGTGGCACAGCCACACATGTCAATTAAATAATAGATGCGCATGCAATCTGGTATAGCGTAAACGAATGTAATGCAAGAAAGACTTGAGAGCATCTACAGAGGAAAAAGTCATGGGCCCTATACTAGTCAAAAGTTGGTATATCAAATGTAGTGGCATTTACTTGAAAGATTTCCTTCATGAATTTGTAGCATCACCGTGCATAGGCAGCACCAGGTCCCGGCGACGCTCGCCCTGTAGGGAACGCAGCATACGGACCAGGGGAGGTCCGTCCCCCGTATGCGGCTTGTGGACCAGGTGAAGCTCTACCACTGTACGCTACTTGTGGGCCCGACGAACTTACCCCAGGCATGGGATCTGGCGCAGGGCTGGCACGGACCTCAGACTGATTGAATTGTGTCATAGGGTACGCCTCGCCGGGATGCCAATCTCCTGCTCCATGCTCGATTGTACCAGGCACTGGGCCTCGATATGGGTCATAAAATCCTGAGGTGCCAGAAGGATCGTCACGATATGGTTGGTTAGGATTGAGATGGGGTAAGGGAGGTACAGCATAAGGGTCAGGTCCACCAGCGCCGAAATCTGCTGTGGAGTAGTTGGTGGTGGAATTAACTCGGGACAAATCTGCCTCTGAAGCTGTTTCAAAGCCAGAACGGCCTGTCTCTCTGGCAGGTAAAGCATGAGAGTCAGGACCACTACCGGAGTGTGTGTTTAGTTCGGGCCATTTGATAGCTTCATCTGGATGGTTATGTGAGGACAAAGATGGTCTGAAGGAAGATATCCTTACTGTCATCGAAATCGGAAAACCTCTTTCTGGTGAATTTCCAAACAAAGAAGCCAACAATGCCAATGACTGCGACACCGGCTGCTACGGACATACCAATGATCGAGCCGGTTGAAAGCCCACCCCCGTCATCACTTTCGCTGGGTTGTGCTGTACTTGAAGAGGAGGAAGTGGGGGACGGGGATGGAGTACGGGTAATGGTGATGGTGGACCCATCGTCAGCTACAGATTCAGATACAATTGGTGTGACTTGAGCTGCAGACGTATTAGGGGCAGGAGCATTTGCGGAAGGAGCGGAAGTCTGCTGGGTGGCAGCTGGCTGGTTTGGACCAGAGGTAGGTGATTCCGTTGTGGCAGAGGTGCTAGTATTGGGATCCTGGGTGGCCTGGGAGGCCTGAGGCGCAGTTGTAGTATTATCGGTTGCAGTTGCAGGTGTAGATGCAGGTGCAGAGGTGGTGGTCGGTGGATGAGTGGTCGGAGTAGGACTCGCAGTTGTGGCGGTTGTAGAAGTAGTCGGTATGTCAACGGGTGTTGAAGGAGCCGCTGCTGAGGGGGCAGCTGCCGAAGATACCTGCGACTGACTTGGGACTTGGCGAGGACCATGGACAGCCAGGGCAACATTGGCAGAAACAAGAATGATAGCACATGGCCAGAAGAGGGAGCGCTGCACCTTCATCAGGAGTGTAGAAAAGTCAAAGCAGCTCCAAAGCTCGCTGTCGTAGACAGCGAAGAAAAAGGGAAAAGAATAGCCCCAGAAATCCATCGTCACATCGTTAAGGTCACGCAAAGTGGCTGTACAGCCTACCAACCATCAAATTCCTGCACCTGTAGTGTAATACACATCAACTGCCTTTTCGCGTGGATATCCTGATATGGGTGAACTCTGAGGTGATCACGTAGGAGTGATATTAAGATGTAGAAGGAAAACTCTCAGAATGATTGCAAGTAGCTGTACATGTGGCAACACAAATTGGAACCAGCGCACTCCGATCCTGTTGAAGTATAGAATCTATCAGTCTGTGTTGAGACCCTGCGATAGGCTCATCCTATCACTTCATTGCTCTTGTTTTGTCTAACAACTGGCTAATATATATTTTCGAGTGATATTCTCATTACAACGGAACCACAAGTTATAAGATTTATAATAAAGAATCAGTTGTGACCGAGATCAATTCTAGAAATCATGTGTTTCTGGAAAGCTGTAGAATGCTGAGCCGACAGAATCCATGTTTTTGGGGCAGAAGCATAGCGTGAATTCTGCGCCCATGGGTTCTCTTCTCAGAAATGATCAAGGACGTGGGGCCCAATTCAAGAACCTCATGTATGATCAAGTAGATGGTTAGAGTTGCCAGGACAGATAGGTACTGTCGTCTTCAGCAGACATCATACATTGACGAATTTTTTATCTCCAAATATATCTAGCGAGGTTCAAACAGGAAATTCGCGCGCCTCGGATTATCCCAGGGATTCCCACAACAACACTGCCCACCTCCACAGAAGTTCCAAGAGTATGCTCTGAGTCACCTTGTGCGCTGATCCCACGGGACTCCTTTAATATGTAAACTCTGTAATAATAGGCAGTGAGCAGATCAATGTAACCGAGACGACCATTCAAAAGCCTGTAATTCAATATCGTCTGGAGCGGTAAATTCTGAAGACAGGCCGGCTGTTCCAAGCGCTACAGTTCTGTGGTTGAAGGGATGAGATTGGATATTCTCACTTATGCATTCATTATGAGCAAAACATTGCCTCTTACAGCCAGATGACTTGGTAACTGACCACTAACAGCTTCCGACACAGCCATGAATCCCAGAAAGCCAACTTGACATACCTTGCGATGAACCAAAGCCTGTGACGACTGCTATATATCCAACTTTCTCGATTGAAGTATTTCATTCCCCCTCTCCGACAATGGAAAGGAGCTCTCCATACTCATTTGGCGCCAACAAATTCGACCAAGAAGATAATTTGACTCCGATTGAAAGTCTGATCCCAAGTACAGCTAACAGCTTACATTGGGATTTTCCCTCAAGTGGTCAAGGTACGCGGTACAATATTTTACTGATAGCATTACCTCTAAGTAGGAACTCTCATGGTACCACCTTCGAAAGAGAGTCCATTTGTACCAATTGAAAACTTGGACCCCTCTATACCTTTGTTTCACGAACATGGTGACATTGCATCAGCCAAGTACGGGAAAAGTGAGTCAAAACTGCAATATCTTAGCCTTGATCTCTAGTTATATGGGATAGGAGAGTATAGTCCTCAAGGTTGGGAACAATGGGTGGGCAGATCATATGTTGGTGCTTGGCCTTGTGGCGGAGGAGTAAAACACGTCTCTGGTTCTATTGGTATAAAACCAGGTACTTGACCATCTCTTCTATTTTCAGATCCACAGAGCTAATCAAAGTCAACAGAGGGAATCTATCGACATGAACAAAATCTTTCCGTCGATACTGATTGTTTCCCGTCTATGATCTTCCCCGAGATCACTGATCAGAGCACTATAAATAGCAGACTCCTCTCCAGCTCTTGCCCAGAAACCAAACGAATATGGAATTGGACTCCAAGACAACATACCTTCGCTCAGCGATGTGATTTACAAAGGCGCTTGGCTCCTAATTTCTACAATACTACCGATTTTCCGGTTAGGAGGCGGGCGGTCAGTGATGGCATCCGTCCACTACAAACCGACATAAATTCTTCTACCAACTCGGTTTGTTTCCTGGATGTTTCAGAGCATAGGACATATGAGCAGGCTTATGGATGGGATTATCCGCATCAATCTCACCCTCAAACCTCTCTTGATAATGGCGTATTCCGTCCCGTTGATGATGTGCCTCCGACGGTGAATTATCCAAGTCCCGTTTTCGTGACTTATCAAGGTAATACCAATTGTACAGTTGGTCCATAAAATAATTTGCCTTCAGCATCTCCTCGTTCTCCTGCTGGGGATACCCAGGCCACCTCATCACTCGCTCCAGGTGTTAACGCAGGATTCAGAGCACAAGTAGCGTCTGAGGCCGTGGTCGAGGCGGCAAAGAGGAGAAGAAGGCATGATGAGGCAAAGGCATTCGACTGCCCAATATGCTCTTATCGGTTGACAACCAAACAGAATCTGCAATGTGAGTGGAAGTTTAATTGAGGCTGGGTTCTGGTTTGTGATATTTTACAGATCACATAGCTGCTCATCTTGGGAAACGTGACCATGCCTGTAGTAGATGTGGTAAATCTTTTACAACACCTCACACCCGTACTCGACATGAATTACGGTGTCGAACCTATGTCAATCCTGTGGGCAGACCGAGTGGGTAGACATTTCAATTACTTCCAAGTTATACTAGCAACTCAGAGTGATGAATTTCTACGTGAATTATAATGTATCTTTTGCCTTATATCTAATGACATATCTTTAACGTTGTAGCCTCTTTGCGTTCTGTGGCAACAGAGACTTCTCAGAAGCGAAAATTTCCAATTTCAACCTCGCCTTGTTGGTGCGTGGGCAATTAGTCGACCATTAAAAATAGTCATTATGAAACGGCGTCGTTACGAAACTCATACTGATACTTGCATCCATAGTACTTTATCCTCACAAACCACTTTTGAGGTCCATCAAGAAAATACATTGTCTAAACATAGCATTGAATTAGACTGATGCATTCTCCACGTCTATCCATCATCGGAGCACATCAACTATCCACTAGTGCTCCACTTACTCCACCATCATATTACATCATAACTCCACCTCAATTCCCCCAGGTTACCAGTAATCTATGCTCTTATCCTCAGTCATCTACCACTTGGCATGATGTATGAGACATTATTTACTTATATATGGTCTCCTTGCGAGACTTTTCTGACAGGGTGCTTAACACTAAGACAATCCCCTTATCTCCAGAATGTAAGAGGAACACTCAGGGGCAGTTGCTCAATAAGCTAGGCAAAGGTCCCGGAAGCTAGTGTGATATTCAAGTAAAGATATATCTACTCATACAGGCTGTTATATATATTACAACAGACCAGTCTGTGTGCAGTCACATGAACACTAACCTAATAATATCACATGTCCTTATATAGTTAAACAGGTATCACCATGATAATTGCAGCTTTCTTGTATAAGCAGCTCATCATGAGGACCTCTTCACTATAAACAAAGCTTGTACTTTGAGGACCAATGGTTTTCTTCTCTCCTTGTTAAGTATTTACCAAGTTCTTTTTGGAATCCATTTATATACATTGATCCCAGCAAAAGTTGAATCCAACTGTCAGCTGTATCCCTGATGGTAGAGTTGAATGGTAGCCAGCTTGAGGATACTCAAGAGGAACCAGTTACTGTATGTTGTTCATCTGTGTCCTGGACTTCTAGTTATTATCATAGAATTATGTTATGTCATGAAGTGACATTGAGAAACTCTATTTGCTGGAGCAAATATTTACATATATAAATGGGATCATAGGTAAAATATAATTAAGTCTTTTTGTTCTTTCTCTCACTTCCTCTGCACACAATTTATTTTGCTGTGTTAGTTATTTGGTCATACATATTCAAGAAAACACAAATTGAAACTCTTATCAAGGACAATCTGACTATTGAAAAAAAAGTGATCTCTAAAGTATATATCTTGTGTCTTGATTTCTTAGATGTTTTCAAGAAACTGAAGACATTAATAGTTTTTGCCCATGACCAGAGCTAGTAGTATATTTGGACTTGATGGCTACTGTGAAAATAAACAATATCTTTTCAAATATGTAAAGAATACTAGATATATATTTTTTAATGCTTTAAGGACCAATAATAAATTATATTTTTTATAGCTTCTCAACTAAAATAACAATATCTTAAATTCAAGTTTTTCTTTTTCTACTCTATTATGTTATAAGATGGTTCTAAAAAAGAAACTATTTCTGTTATGAGTTGGCTCCAAAGAAGGAAAATATCTCCTATATATTCATTAACTTGATAGAAAACCCCTAGAAATATAATACAGGGAAGATATAAATAGCATGGAACAGTATTATGTAAGAACTATATAGTTATTAGTTATAGTCTTGTAACCATAGGAAGCAAGTGCACAGACCATAGAATAATTGTATAAATACTAGTAGAAATCCAATAAAGGACTCTATTGAGTTCTTTCTTTTCAATTGTCACTGGTTGGGGTCAGAGCTTCAGTCCTAAGTCTGTACCTTAACATTAGCACTTGATATCTTAGGCAATCCCTCACCTCAAGGCCTTGCCAATACTTACTCTTACTATCGTCCTCACTAGTGAGTATAGTACTCATAGGCTTTTTGAAAGCTAGGTCCTAGATATAAAGGGAACTTTGCAGTCAGTTAGAGACTGCAGGTAGGGAACTTGGACAATACCAGTGTCCTTGCTTCAAGACCTGACCTCACTTTTTGAGTATTGCTACATACTTTCTTTTCACTATCTGCTCTGTACTACAGGTGTATTGTCATTTATCTATGCAGGAGAACAACAGTAAAGCTCTTAAAGCCTCATCTAGAGTAGAGGTTCTCTTCTTTAGGAATAATAGTTATTTCACCCTTGGTAGCTAAAAGTAGACACTATAGCTACCCTATTCAACTAAGAAATCTATATGTCCTCAGAAAGAAAGGAATCATTATTATCACCATCACTACTACCATCCATGTCTTATCAGCAGCAACCTGAGGAGTCATATGCTCCTACCCCTATCTCTATTATCTTGAGAAGAACAACTCTCTTACCTTGATTGCTAGTCAACTTTCCCCTATATTTGTCATGACACAGCCAAAACAGCCAAGTCATTATTTATTTTCTTTTCCTTTTATTTCTTTTAATTAGTGGACACATGAGAAAGAACAACTAAGAAGAGATATGTGGGAGCTTATAAATAGAAGTAAACACAAGGCATGTATAAGTAGTATACTACAATTGAATGGGAACTCTATTGAGTTTTCCTTGTCAACTTGGACTAGGAGTAGATCTAAGGTGTCACTGTCTAAAGTTCTTACACTAGAACTCAATTCCCCCTATCAGCACTGCTCATCACAGAGCCCTGCCACCTTTACTCTCTTATCTTCCTCGGTACCTGAGTGACACAACCCAGGACCACCACGACATAGCCAGGCCCTAGGCTTAAGAGGACTTTGCAGTTAGTTAGGGACTGCAGGTGGAGGCATAGCCAGGCCCTAGGCTTAAGGGGACTTTGCAGTTAGTTAGGGACTGCAGGTGGAGGTGTGGTACCAAACTCAGGTATCACCACTAAGACCTGACCTTACAATTGAGTGGGCTGGATAGTTACTTGTACCCCTTTTATACTATAAACTTCGTGCTACAGGTACATTGTCATCTGTCTATGCAGGAGATTAACACTGCATCCTTAAGAAGGTGTTTAGGTTAGGGATCCTCTTCTTGGGGTGATAGCATAACCATAGTATTAAGGCAGTAGTTAGTAGGGCAGTAGGACTCTGGCTGGGTAAAGATCTTGTGCCCCAGCAGATGTAGTATAATTAGTAAGACCAACCATTCACTCTGTACCCTTGAGACATCAACACGATATCTCAAACTCAATACAACTCCCTTATGAGCAACCTGCTCAACCAAAAGCATGCCCTCGCCAAACTAAGGGCAAAATTAGAAGGAAAGAAAGGACGAGAATGTTGGAATTGCAAAGGGTTTGGACACCTGGTCTGAAATTGCAGAAATGAGAAAGGAAAGGAGAAGAGGGAAACTGCTCCCCAAAATAAATTTGAAGTGCTGTTAAGCAGGATTGTTATCAATAGGCAGTGAATGCTCTTAGTGATCACCCTAGGTGGATGTTCAAGAAGAACTCGATGGAGTTCTTCATTGGATTGCAGCCCTACTTATACTACTACTACAGTGGCTGTACCCTAGAGTCCCCACGATCACATGTTCTTTCCAGAATGTTCTATGATCACCTGACCTTGTCACGTGATTTGACTTACTGTCTCCCACCCTATTTATATTCTTACTCCATTGTATGCTTGTAGGGTTTTGGATTCAGTGTTCAAATGCATGGGAAACCTTTTCCTGTTTTGGGCTCTCATAACATGGCCCCCCCTTCAAGTTTCCTCGTCCTGAGGAATTTTTCCATCGATACCAATTTTCGTCCCATCTCTTTTCCCTCTCTCTTTTGTATCTTCTTCTCCCCCAACCATATAGTAGTTTTGCTGTGAATTCCCTAGGTAATTCCTGACTGAACTCCTTTTCTTCTTCTTCTTGCTCCTGTTGTCTTAGTTCTTCAACCTCTTCCCCTGTGCTCCCTCTCAAACTCTTCTACTAGCTCCTTTGCATTTTCCAAGTTTTCCCTACTTTCCCAGGTATCTTCTTCCGCCGTGTAGCCTTTCCACCTTACCAGGAATTTCTCTTTCCCTCTAACCATCCTTTTGTTTAAGATTTTCTCCACCTCGAATTCCTCTTCTCCTTCATGATGACTGGTTTTGGGTGGGTATCTTTTTCTGTCCCTTTACCTGTGATTTGTAGAGTTGTACTCTACTTACATTGACTACAGGATGTATTTTGATAGAATTAGGCAGCTCTAATTCTATTGCATTGCTTGAGATGATTCCCTTCACTTTGTAGGGGCCCACAAAGCATTCGGTCAGCTTTTCTGACCTTCTTCCCTTCATCTGCCATTTTAGGTCCTTTGTACTTAGCAGCACTAAGTCCCCCACTTTGTACTCCTCTCTCTTTCCTCATCTCCTGTCTCCAAACCTTTTCATTTCCTCCTGTGCTTTTCCTAATGCTGCTTTGGCTTCTTTCCTGGATTTTCTTCATTTTTTCTATAAATTTTCCTGCTGCTTCATACTTCTCCTTTCTTCTTCCCTCAAATCCCATCCTTGGGTCTTGGCCATAGTTTGCTTTGAATGGCAATGTTTTTGTAGCTGCATGGATTTTGTTGTTATATGCAAACTCTGCCGTCCCTAACCAATCTGGCCACTGCTCTTGTCTATGATCGATGAAGACTCTTAGATATTGCTCCAACTCCTGGTTTATCCTCTCCGTCTGCCCATCTGTTTGAGGGTGATAGGCTGTTGAGAGCTTTGTCTGGATTCCCAGCAAGTTATTCAGCTCCTTCATCATCCCCGCCGCAAATTGCACTCCTCTGTCTGATATAATGCTTTCTGGAAGTCCATGCAATTTCCATACGTGGTCCCGAAACAGCTTTGCGAGTCCTTCTGCTGATGTCTTTTCCGTTGTTGCTATAAAATGTGCCATTTTGCTAAAACAGTTGCATACTACTAGGATTGCGTCATATCCCTGGGCCAGTGGCAGTTTGGTGATAAAGTCTGCCGATATGTGGCTCCATGGTTTTTCTGGGATTGCATTGGGCATTAGTTTTCCTGCTGGTGCTTCGCTTCGATTCTTGTATCTTTGACATGCATCACATCCATCCACATATCTTCCCACCTCCTTTGTTACTCCTGGCCACCAGTAGTTTCCTGACAATCAACTCTGCCGTCTTCCACCTCCCCCCATGCCCTCCTACTGGAGTGTCGTGGTGTAGTTGTATTATTTCTCTCCTGAGGTCTCCTTCTGGCACGTATATTTTTCCTTCTTTTAGTACTATTCCATCCTCGATTTCCCATTCTTCATCTTTCAGTGCTTTTATTCCGCCCTTTTTAACTCTTTTACTGCTTTTACTATCTCCTATCCCCTTCCTGTGCCCTTTTGATCCTTTCTCTTAGGTTTTCTTCCTCCATCAACATTTCTACCCCCTAATCCATTCTGGTTTTATCAGTTTCTGGTCTTCGTTGTCCCTTTCTACCCCCTCTTGCCAGTCTGGTCTTCTGCTTAATCCATCTGCCTTCCCCATGCTTTTTCCTGGAACGTGTTTTAACATGAAATTAAATCACGATAGGTATAGGGCCCATCTTGCTTGTCTACGGTTTAACTTTTGACTCGTCATAAAATACTGGAGGTTCTTATGGTCTGTCCAGATTTCAAATTCGAGTTTCGCTCCCTCTAAGTAGTGCCTCCATGCTTCTAGGCACCTTATCACTGCCAGCATCTCTTTATCGTGAATTTCGTAGTTTCACTCTGTGGTATTTAGTGATTTAGAGATGAAGGCCACCAGCCTCCACTTTCCATCTTCACACTTTGTCGACAACACTCCCCCTGTTGCATAGTCTGAAGCATCTGCTTCCACTCTCATTTCCTTATTGATGTCTGGGATGGCCAGAACAGGCTCTGTGGTAAACCCAGCTTTAAGTTTTTCAAACACTTCCTCCTGTTCCTTTTCCCACTTCCATTTTTGTTCCTTCCTGACTAGCACGTGTAGTGGTGCCGCTATCCTAGCAAAGTCCTTTATGAACCTCCTGTAGTAATTGGCGAGGCCTAGGAATTTTTGTACTTCTTTGACGCTTCTAGGTGCTAGCCAGTTCAGGACTCCTTCCACTTTCTCTTTTTGCATCTCCACTCCTTTTGGACCAATTACTACTCCCAGGAACTCTACTTCTCTTACTTTCCATTTGCATTTCTCTGGTTTCACAAACAGGTCGTTCTCTTCCAATCTCCTTAGTACTTCCTCCACTAACTCATCATGTCCCTCTTCCTTTCTGTGGCTACTAAAATGTCGTCAATGAAGGTTGCTGTGTCCCCTTGGTTTATGAGGTCCCTGAACAGGTCATTTCATCATTGCTTGGAAGGTGGCGGGGGAGTTTGTCAACCCAAAGTACATGACCGTAGGTTCATATGCTCCAATGTGTGTCATGAACGCTGCCTTCCATTCATCTCCTTCCTTGATTCTGACATTATTGTATCCCCCATCTCAAATCCAACTTCGTAAACACCTTTCTCTTTCCTACTCCATCCAATATGTCTGCAATGAGGGGTAAAGGATACCCATTTTTTATCGTCCACTGGTTTATGTGTTGATAGTCTTGTACCATTCTCCGTGTACCATCCTTTTTCACTACAAAGTGTACTGGCGATGTCTGTGGTGACTTGGAGGGTTGAATGTATCCCTTCCTCAACTGGTCTTCCACAAATGTCTGTACCTCCTCTCTTTCCTCTCTTGATAGTGAGTATACTTTCCCCTTTCTTGGCATAAATCCCTCCTTTAATTCTATGGCATGGTCCCAGATCTTTCGTACTGGCATCCTTTCTGACTCCTTTTTTCCAAATACTTTCTTTCACTTCCAAAATCTCCTGGGCACCAGCCTTTTTAACACTTCTTCGTCCTCATCCCTTTCTGTCTTTCTTACTTTCTTCTCCTTCACTTCTTGCTTTCTTCTTCCACATATAGGTGGGCAATGCGTCATCTTCACTTCTCCTTTCTCCCAGTCTATTTCAGGATTGTGGGCTGTTAGCCATGGCATTCCCAGTATTACCTCTGTCTTTCCTAGGTTGCACACATCCATTCTGGCTCTTTCCATATGTCCTTTAAAGAACATATTGCACTCATCTGGTGTGTTATAGCCCCCCCCACATTTGCCGTTCCATCTACATTCCTAACTAGGAGGGGTTTTTTCAACTTTTCCATTTTAAACCCCTTTTCCTTTGCAAAGGTCGTGTCCATGAACAGACCTGTCGCCCCGCTATCTAACAATGCCTTTACTGCTATTCCTTCATGACTTTCTAACTTCTCTAGCCCTACTTTCAACCAGACTTTCCCTTAATGGTTGTAGTGTGCGTCGTATGTCTCTTGCTCTCTCAGTTGTATTGATGGAGTTCGATTTATTGCTCAATTTTTCCAGGTGCAATACACTGTATATATTATTGGAGGCCAGCCGAGAGCTCACTGTCCTCCATTTTCTTTTGCCAACTCCTGCGGCATTTCTACTACTCTTCCCCTATGTCTTTCCCAGCAGTTTTTGGCCATATGGCCCCACTTTCCACACACATAGCACGTCCTGTCTCCTCCCCTTCCTCTGTCCATATCCATTGCATTGGGGTCTCTCCTTGGACCCTGTTTGAGCTCCTCCTCTATTAGGCATATTTCCTCCTCCTCCTCCTCTGTACCCTCCTCCTGTTCTCTATGTTATCTGTCCCCCTCTTCCCCCATATGATCCTCCCCCTCTAGGCTGCGCATTTCCCCCTGGGCGCCGCACTCCTCCCCAATACTCTCTCCTCTGCCCTGCTCTGTCTCTGGTTTCTATCCAGTCTTACTGCCCTTTTTTGCCACTCTCCAATGGTGGTTGGCGGTTCCTCTGCTTCTGCTAGCTTCCTCCTGATGGCCCTGTTTAGTCCTCTTTTAAATTCTTCGATGAGGGGCCTTCCCTCATAACCACTTCCTCTGGCAACCTTTTTGAATTCCTGCACGTATTCGTCACAGGTTCTCCCTCCTTGCTCAATTGTTCTCAGTTGCTCTATCTTTCTCTCCTCCTCTGATGTCTCTCCAAAGTCGTCCCTTATTTTTGCAAATAGTTGCTCTGCTGACTCCACCTCTGACTCCCCCTTGGCCAACTCGTCCAATAGATTATCCTTCCATGCCTCTGCTATTCCCCCCTGCACGTATGACAATACCCAGGCCACCTGGGTTGCTGCTGCTTCCTCCGTCATCTTCATCCTAATGTATAGGCGAGCCGCATTGACGAAATGCGCTCACCTCTTCCATCCTTCCACTGAAAACTTGAGGTCTTGCGACCTCCACTCTGCTCCCTTGCTGTTGGAGGAGCATGGTATTGACCTGCTGTTGCAGGGTTGCGATCATGGCGAGGAGTTGCTCCTCTCTGGTTTGGGGGGCAGGTGCTGAAGGGTGTTCTCCCTGTTGCTGTTGTTGTTGGCGAGACATTGGTGATGGTGATGTGATGATTGATGTTTCCTCATAGGAGGATGAGCAATCTTCTTTGTCTGTACTTATGGCTGACTACTGACTAAAAAGGGTGAAACAATACTATCCCTAAGAAGGGAATCCCTAAGCTAGGTGGGCCTTTAAGAGGTTTTCCGTTGTTCCCCTGCGTAGACCAATCACAATGGATTGGTAGCACGGAGCTGCTAGTGAAGAACTAATTACGAGCCCACTCGATATAGAGGTCAGGTCTCAGGCAGGGACATGAGCTTTGTCCAGGCCGTCTACCCACTGTCCCTAACTGACAGTGAAGTCCCCTTTACAGCTAGGGCCCACTATCCAAGAGGCTTGAGAGCGCTGTGCTCCCTAGCGAGGAAGGGTGTAGAGTAAGTGTGGTGGGGGAAATCACTCGTGGGGCCGGTATAAAGCCAACTGCGCCTTTAAGTGATTTTGAGCAGGGTTCGAGGTGAACAGTGCTCGGATGTGGTATCGAGTTCTTGTGTTATCAATAGGCAGTGAATGCTCTTAGTGATCACCCTAGGTGGATGTTCAAGAAGAACTCGATGGAGTTCTTCATTGGATTGCAGCCCTACTTATACTACTACTACAGTGGCTGTACCCTAAAGCCCCATGATCACATGCTCTTTCCAGAATGTTCTATGATCACCTGACCTTGTCACGTGATTTGACTTACTGTCTCCACCCTATTTATATCCTTACTCCATTGTATGCTTGTAGGGTTTTGGATTCAGTGTTCAAATGCGTGGGAAACCTTTTCCTGTTTTGGGCTCTCATAACATTCATCTTTCTTACTTTCTTTTCTTTCACTTCTTGCTTTCTTCTTCCACATATAGGTGGGCAACATGTCATCTTCACTTCTCCTTTCTTCCAATCTATTTCTGGATTGTGGGCTGCTAGCCATGGCATTTCCAGTATTAACTCTGTCTTCCCTAAGTTGTACACATCCATTCTGGCTCTTTTCCATATGTCCCTTTAAAGAACATATTGCACTCAACCTGGTGCATTATAGCCCCCTCCGCATTTGCCATTCCATCCACATTCCTAACTAAGAGGGGTTTTTTCAACTTTTCCATTTTAAACCCCTTTTCCTTTGCAAAGGTTGTGTCTATGAACAGACCTGTCACCCTGCTATCTAACAATGCCTTCACTGCTATTCCTTCATGACTTTCCAACTTCTCTAACCCTACTTTCAACCAGACTTCCCTTAATGGTCGTAGTGTGCGTCATATGTCTCTTACTCTCTCAGTTGTATTGATGGAGTTCAATTTATTGCCCAATTTTTCTAGGGTACAATACACTGTATACATTATTGGAGGCCAGCTGAGAGCTTTCACTGTCCTCCATTTTCTTTTGCTGACTCCTGTGGCGTTTCTACTACTCTTCCCCTATGTCTTTCCCAGCAGTTTTTGGCCATATGACCCCACTTTCTACATACATAGCATGTTCTGTCTCCTCCCCTTCCTCTGTTCACATCCATTGCATTGGGGTCTCTCCTTGGACCCGTTTGAGCTCCTCCTCTATTAGACATATTTCCTCCTCCTCCTCCTCTGTACCCTTCTCCTGTTTCTCCATGTTATCTGCTCCCCTCTTTCCCCATATGATCCTCCCCCTCTAGGCTGTGCATTTCCCCCTGGGTGCGCCATGTTCCTTCCCAATACTCTCTCTTCTGCCCTGCTCTGTCTCTGGTTTCTATCCAGTCTCACTGCCCTTTCTTGCCACTCTCCAATGGTGGTTGGCGGTTCCTCTGCTTCTGCTAGCTTCCTCCTGATGGCCCCGTTTAGTCCTCTTTTAAATTCTTTGATAAGGGGCCTTCCCTTATAACTGCTTCCTCTGGCAATCTTTTTGAATTCCTGCACGTATTCGTCGCAGATTCTTCCTCCTTGCTCAATCGTCCTTAGTTGCTCTATCTTTCTCTCCTCCTCCAATGTCTCCCCAAAGTCATTCCTTATTTTTGCAAATAGTTGCTCCACTGATTCCATCTCTGACTCTCCCTTGGCCAACTTGTCCAACAGGTTATTCTTCCATGCCTCTGCTATTCCCCCCTGCATGTATGACAATACCTAGGCCACCTGGGTTGCTGCTGCTTTCCTCTGTCATCTTCATCCTAATGTATAGGCGAGTTGCATTAACGAACGCGCTCACCTCTTCTATCTTTCCACTGAAAACTTGAAGTCTTTTGCAACCTCTACTCTGCTCCCTTGCTGTTGGAGGAGCATGGTATTGACCTGCTGCTGCAGGGTTGCGATCATGGTGAGGAGTTGCTTCTCTCTGGTTTGGGAGGGGGCAGGTGCTGAAGGGTGTTCTTCCCTATTGCTGTTGTTGTTGGCGAGACATTGGTGATGGTGATGGTGATGTTGATGTTGATGTTTCCTCGTAGGAGGACAAGCAGTCTTCTTTGTCTGTACTTATGGCTGACTACTCACTAAGAAGGGTGAAACAATACTATCCCTAAGAAGGGAATCTCTAAGCTAGGCAGGCCTTTAAGAGGTTTTCTGTCATTCCCCTGTGTAGACTGATCACAATAGATTGGTAGTATGGAGCTGATAGCGAAGAACTAATTACGAGCCCACTCGATATAGAGGTCAGGTCTAGGGCAGGGACATGAGCTTTGTCTAGGCTGTCTACCCACTGTCCCTAACTGACAGTGAAGTCCCCTTTACAGCTAGGGCCCGCTATCCAAGAGGCTTGAGAGCACTGTGTTCCCTAGCAAGGAAGGGTGTGGAGTAAGTGTGGTGGGGAAAATCACTCGTGGGGCTGGTATGAAGCCAACTGCGCCTTTAAGTGATTTTGAGCAGGGTTTGAGGTGAACAGTGCTCGGATGTGGTATTGAGTTCTTATGTTATCAATGGACAGTGAATGTCCTTAGCAATCACCCTAGGTGGATGTTCAAGAAGAACTCAATGGAGTTCTTCCTTGGATTGCAGCCCTACTTATACTATATACAGTGGCTGTACCCTAGAGTCCCATGATCACATGTTCTTTCCAGAATGTTCTATGATCACCTGACCTTGTCACATGATTTGACTTACTAAGTCCCCACCCTATTTATATCCTTACTCCATTATATGCTTTGGGGTTTTGGATTAAGTGTTCAAATGCATGGGAAACCTTTTCCTGTTTGGGGCTCTCATAATATAACATTGATCTTTACCTATAGATTATCATCTATCCTTGAATAGAACAAAGGACTGCCCTAAGATGGTTAGGTTATCTCTATTTCAAGAACAATAGTACTTTTATATGTAGAACAATAGGTAATGATCATGTAGTAGACTGTCCTGGTGCACAGACTACCACAATCATATATTTAAGGACTGTATGTCTGAGGATAAACCTTAGACTTAACAACATCTTTTGCTACTGTCTAAACCTCGCTTTTTTGAGTCTTTTTATTATTAAATCATTAACTCACAAATTAGTAAGTGACCATTTGTGATAGTAAAGTGGTTGGATAGTTGAGGTGATTTCTTTCTATATCCTTACTCTTTCTGGAGACAAGACATAGCAGTTGCTCAGACAACCTTCTCCAAGATAATAGGCTTGGAAAGCCTGGCTAGCTATTGACTCAGATTATATCATACTTATAAGGTTTGGTATTGGAGGTATGGATGAGGGCTTGGTTGAGTGTGGTAAGGCCCAGGAGTGGTTTACTGACTACTTTGATAGTGAACTTGTTACAGTGCATAAAGATTGGCACTTTGGGGACACCATATAAGGTGGATCTAGATTGAGCTTATACTCTTTTTGAACAATTTTATATTACTTTACTATACTAAGTTTCTATATTATCTTTTTAATATCTTTATTCTTGCTCCTTTCACCAGAGTGCA